>JAXGGA010006837.1:0-66895 GCA_038373865.1 Uloborus plumipes | reverse complement strand
TTTGCCCGGGCCCGCTTTTTAGCCCGCGACATTTTGGCTCGGCGACATTTTAGCCCGCGACATTTTGGCTCGGCGACATTTTGGACCGGCGACATTTTGGACCGGCGACATTTTTGCCCGCGACATTTTAGCCCGCGACATTTTGGCTTGGCGACATTTTGGACCGGCGACATTTTGGCTCGGCGACATTTTGGACCGGCGACATTTTGTCCCGCGACATTTTAGCCCGCGACATTTTGGCTCGGCGACATTTTGGCCCGCGACATTTTGGCCCGCGACATTTTGGGCGTATACCATTACCTACATATCGTTGGGCCGTCATAGTGCCCCGAATACGAACTAGAGGTGATACGGAATTGTATGCAATAGCGCCTCAAACCATTATGCCACGTTGTCGCGCTGTGGGGCGTTCCACAGTTACTGCCGGATTCGATCTTTCTCCATGTCGACGCCACACACGTATGCGATGACTATCGCTGGACATACAGAAGCGGGATTCGGGTCATTCCATTTTAAATCAACAAATGGGGTGCGCATCACCATTTTTGATTTTGATGAAAATTTGCATGTGTATTCCTTTTACTTCCCAGAGCTCAAAATAGTGTTCATTTTATTTTTAAAAAAATTACCCTTTGATATATAGGCTATTTTTGTTGTTGGCAACAGCGAAAATCTGGCTTTTTGATGCTTTGTCTTATGAACTATAACTTTTATTCTATCAAAGATTTTGAGCTCAAACACAGCTCATTGGAAAGCTAAGAAAAAGATCTTTTTGTATATGCTATCAATAAATTTCAGATTAAAAAAAAATATTTATTTTTTCAAGGTCAAAGTTCACGACAAAAATGATATTTTTTACTACTTTCGAACATTAAAAAACCCATGAAGGAATCAAAGTAACAAGCCCATTTTTTCATCATATATTCATAGTCATGGTTACTTACTGTATAAGAAAAATGGCTTGTTACTCCACCCCCTTTATGAGATATGCCCCCCCCCCCCCCAAAGTTGTAAATTTTTTAAAAAATCCAATTTTCAACGCTAAAAAAATGCATGTGGAGGGGGGGGGCAAGATAAAAAAATTTTATTTGTAGTATTTTAAGTACTTTTTACCAGCTTTCTAATGAAACAAAAGTTGCTTTGTTATTCAAAGGCGTTTGGCAGATATAAGGGACTGAACTTTCAAAAAATTGCACAAAAACAACACGATTATTTTCATTTTTTTTAAACTTAAATGTAATTATATACCTTACTCTTTGCCTTAAATGCTAAAAAAAGACTAAGAAGAGCAATGAAGAAACATATTTAAAGTTTAATAAGATAATTTAATATTTTTTTTAAACACCTGGGAATATAGAATACCACTAAACTTGTCTGATTTTTAAACATCTGATTGCTACCTACAACAGGACTGAGCATTTCTCAACTTGTCCAGGTTTGTTCATACCATGTGGTCATCCTTGTTCTGACTTGCTCTCACTTGTGTATCTTAGTTGTCTTTCAAATTCTGAAAGAAGTAGGTTTTTGAACTAGTGTTTCTGCTGTAAAATCTTGTGAAGCTGATGTGATTTCTTTTCATTTCAAGTTCATTCATATTCACGGAATGTTTTGTTAAAGGTAAAAGAAGAAATTCTTTAGAATCCTTAAATATAAATTTAAATTTGTCTTTCTACATGTAAGCTGTGAATAAGTTATGGATAACCCTAAATGCTCCATAGGAGTTTTTGAGAATAGTCTACTGAGATAGTCTACTGTAAATAGTATTTCTGAGTACAGTGATGATGATAAAACTTTACTGTACCTGAGAACTAGGTGTAAAACTATTGAAACTGTTTGTACCTACCAGCTAGAAGTTCCATAAAGGTGGCAAAACTTGGCAAGAAATTTTTTTGCATGGTAGGTACAAACAGTTTCAATAGTTTTACAGCCAGTACTCAGGTGCAGTAAAGTTTTATCATCATCACTGTACTCAGAAATACTATTTACAGTAGACTGCCTACTGTAACTTAAAATATCACAATCATCATTCTCAAAAACTCCTATGGAGCATTTAGGGTTATCCATAACTTATTCACAGTTTACATGTAGAAAGACAAATTTAAATTTATTTTTAAGGATTCTAAAGAATTTCTTCTTTTACCTTTAACAAAACATTCTGTGAATATGAGTGAACTTGAAATGAAAACAAATCACATCAGCTTCACAAGATTTTACAGCAGAAACACTAGCTCAACAACCTACTTCTTTCAGAATTTGAAAGACAACTAAGATACACATGTGAGAGCAAGCCAGAACAAGGATGACCACATGGTATGAACAAACCTGGACAAGTTGAGAAATGCTCAGACAAGTTTAGTGGTATTCTATATTCCCAGGTGCTAAATATATTAAATTATCTTATTAAACTTTAAATATATTTCTTCATTTCTCTTCTTAGTCTTTTTTTAGCATTTAAGGCAAAGAATAAGGTATACTAGCTGCCAGGGCAGCTAGATTAGCTTCCTGCGGCATGTTGATGCATAACGTCCTCCCTCTCTAACTTTTACCTCATTCTGAAGTTACATTATTTAATAGAATTTAATGTTCATTCGATTTCAAGACATACCACGCACGTGGCCCGGCGTTGCACGGTCACTTCATGCCTTTAAAGTAGTGAGGAAATTTTCAAGAAACTACTCCCCGCCAAGGCGGCTCGCTAACAGGCGCTTCACGCCTTTACTTTTTTCCTATATAAAAAATCATTCGAATTATTGAGATGCTACGCGTCTTCAAGATGGTGAGGAGAGTTTCAGTAAGTTCAGCTCGCTCAAAGAAAAAAAGCAGACATAGACACTCAGTTTTTAATATAAGTAGATGGCTTTTCAACAAATGAATGTTTCAAAATATTACAAGTAGCTAGCGATAAAAATTCTACGTAAGTGGCCCGATTATGAGTTTTGTGTTTGATTTAGTTAAGCCTTCATTCGAAATTCTCATTATCATTGTTATTACTGTTTCATAGCAACGACGGTTTGCAAGAATGGATTTCATATTTAATCATTTATTAGGCTTAATCGCTTTAAACTTGACTACTTATTAATTGATATCTTCACTAATTAAAATCGTATAATTATATAGATTGAAACTAATGAAGCCTGAAAAATTACCTATCTATCGGTACCTGGTTCGACTTTCAGTTCATTGGCGTTCAGGGGAGAGAAAAGAACCAAAAAGAAAGAAGGAAGCGTTCCTTGTAATGTAGACTATGTGTGGTTGACCATTGATAGGAGATGATAAAAATGGGGATTTCGCAGAAAGTTGATAGAACAGAATGAAAAGTAGAGATTTTAGATGGTTTAGTTAAGTGTTCATGAGTGGTTATAGTTAGTATGGCCAGTGTGTATTCCACGATAGGGGGGCGGGGGGGAGGGGGGTTATTAGGTAATGTTTAGGAGTGTTGACGTGAGGATAGTGTTTCGCTTGTTGAGTACATGGGGGACTACGATGAATAATAAATAAAAAAAATAAAAATGAGTTATTACGGAAAATAAACAGTTTTTGTTGTACAAAAATGGTAATAGGACGATATCAATTTTGATAATTCGTTCGGTGGTGTTCGACCATAGAGGGCGTTTTTTCGCGTTTTTGTTGTGTTTTTTTTTTGTTGTGCCAATTTTTTTTTCAAAAGTTCTACAGAAGAGTGGTGTTAGGTCCCCCCCTTATATCTAAATACAGAAGGTTCAGTCCCTTACTCTTACTTATAAAAGCTTGTAAAAGTTTTAGTTCCAAGGTCCCTGTATTCTCCTACCTTATAATCTACCAAACGCCCTTTGAACCCTTTGACTTTTCTTTTCTCCTTTTTGTACTTTGCTGCCTGTCTGCCTTGTTTTTCCTTCACTTCACCTTTTCCACTTTGAATATTTGATAAACACAACCACCCCCAAAGCAACCTTTTGTTTTTATTGATTAGAAAGGGGAGACTTTTATTATTTGTTTATATCTTTAGAAAGCTGGTAAAAAAATATAAAATTAATAAAAAAAAAATAAAAATAATAAATATAAAAAAAGTACGCTAAAAATACCACAATGAAAAAAAAAAAAAAAAAAAAAAAAAAAAAAAAAAAATTTTAATCTTGCCCCCCCCCCCTCCACATGCATTTTTTTTAGCGGTGAATGAAAAATTGGATTTTTTAAAAAAATTTACAACTTTGGGGGGCGGGGGGGGGGCATGGTGGCATGGCTCATCTCATGGGCATAGGGGGGGGGGGTGGCATGGGGCATATGGGGGGGGGCGGGGGGAGGGGGGGGGGGCGGGTCGCATGGGGGCAATAATATTCATTAATGGGGGGGGGCATGGCTTAGGGACATGGGCATGGGGCATGGCGGGGCACTATGGGGGGGGGGGCATGGGGAAGTAATCGGGCCATGGCGGGGGGGGCGGGGGCGGGGGCCATGGGGGGGCGGGGCAATCATTATTGAGGGGCCATCCATATGGGCGGCACATCCCATCATTGCATCATGGGGGGGGGGGGCATCATCAATGGGGGGGCATATCATGGGGGCACTGGGGGCATTGGGACATGGGGGGCCTCTATGGGGGGGGCCATCATAATTCAATAAAGGGGCCGGGTGGAGTAAGTGTGTGCGTGGGGCAATATCGGGGCCTTGGGGGGGCGGGCATGGGGGCATTGGGCATTATGGGCATGCGGACAATTCATCCATAGGGGGGCATTATCATAGGCATTGGGGGCATAGGGGCCATTGGGGCATGGGGGGGGTGGGCATCACTTCATAATGGGGCACATGGGGGGCGGAGGCACATTGGGCATCATTATGCGGCAGGGGGGGGGCACTTGTGGGGCCGGGCATGGGCATGGGGGGTGGGGCATCATCGCATATACATTCATTTGGGGGGCACTGCCACATTCATATGGGGCGGGAGGGGCATGGCGGGGGGCATGGGGGGGGGCATGGGGGCATGGCATCGGGCATTCGATATTCATTGGGGGGCATCATAAGGGGGGGGAGGAGTGGCCGGGTGGGCATGGGGAGGGCGGCGGGGGCGGGCATCATAGTGGGGGGGGCATTATCATGGGGGGGCATCATCATGGGGGAGGCATGAGGCATATTTAGGGCATTTGGGCATTCGGGGGGGGGGGCAGGGGCATATGGCATGGGGGCGCATAGGGGGCATGGGGGAGGGGGGGCGGCATATGGCATCATCCCCCATATGGGGGCATGGCAGGGGGGCATGGGGGGGGGCGGGGGGGGCATGGGGCCATCATATTGGGGGGCATGGGTCATCATATCTCAATTAAAGGGGGTTGGAGTAAGTGGAGTAAGTAGTGGTGTGTGGGCAGGTAAAAGTCAGTAATAGTAGTCTTTGTGGCGGCTGGCGTAGTGTAGTGGGGTTGGAACTGTAGTAGTGGTGGTGTGGAAGTAGTGAGTATGTTAAGTGGTAAAGTAGTATAAATGGTAGTAGTGTAGTTAGTGCAGTAACATTGTGGGGTTGGCGTAAACCAAGGAGTTTGTAGTCAGTAAAAGTTAAGTGGGGGCATAGCCATGGGGGGGGGGGGCAACATAGGCCATACATGGGGCATGGGGGGGGGGCATCATAATGGGGCATAGGGGGGGGGCATATGCGGGAGCAATCATATATAGGGGGGGGGAATGGATATTGGGGGGGGGGGGGGGGGAGGGCATGGCCATTAATGGGCTTAGGGGGCATTAACAGGGGGGGCATATTTACGGGCGGGCGGCATGGAGGGGGGGGGGGGGGGGGGGGGGGGGCGGGCATCATCACATATGGAGGCATGGGGGGGGGGTGGGGGGGGCATGGGGGGGAGCATCATATGGGGGGCATTTGGGGGGGGGGGCAAGGGCATCAGGGGGGCATTATGGGGGGGCATGGGATAATTGGGGGGGCAGGGGGGCGGCCATGGGGTCACTAGAGGGCCAGATATAATTAGGCATATGGGGGGCCCGGGCACATGGGGGGGCATATCTACAATTTGGGGATCCATATATGGCATATGGGGGGCCCCATGGCCTCATTTGGGGCCCCATTCATATCATGGGGGGGGGATCATTGCAATCATGGGGGGATTGGGCATCGGCGATGGGGCCCGGGGTGGGGGGAATTTCATGGCATGGAGGGGGCATTCCATGGCATGGCATGGGCCAGGCCATGGGGGGGGGGGGGCTCCATGGCGGGGGGGGGGCGGGGCCCATGGGCATGATCTTGGGCATGGGCATATGGCATGCGGATTGGGGCCACATTCAGGGCATATGTATCATCATGGGGGGGCATGGCATGGGGGCATGGGGGGCGGGGCAATTCATGGGGGCATCAATATCAACATGGCATCTATCCAATTGGGGGGCATAATCATGGGGTTGGGGGGGGGGGGTGGCCATATCTCAATTAACGGGGGGTTGTGTGAAGTATAGGTCAGTAAGTTAGTAAGTTGGAGTAAGTCCAGGTAGTTTCTGGATGTTTAGAGAATGGAGTAGTAACAGTAAGTAAGTGTGTGGAGTAAGTAAAGGTTAGTGGAAAGGTAGTAAAGAGTGTAGTGGCATAGGGGCATACATCATGGAGGCCATATGGAGTGAGGCATGGGCATTATATATATGGGGGGGACATACATGTAGGGGGGGGGCATGGGCACATGGGGGCGGCATTGGGGGCATCATGGGCATGGGTGGGGGGCATAGTGGGGGCATTCGGCTTGGCGGGGGGGGCATGGGGCCGGGCATGTGCATATGGGGGTGGGCATATTTTGGAGGGCATGGCATGGGGCATACATGGGGGCATCATGGGGCATGGGGGCATCATTGGCATAGGGGGCACCATCAATGGGGCATGCATATGGCATTTGGCATGGGGGCATAGGCATAATTATTTGGGCTGGGCATGGGGCATACATGGGGGGCATTGGCATCATGGCAATCACATACTATCTTCCTAAAGGGGGGTGGTGGTGTGGGGGGCAAGGGGGGCATTCAATATGCGGGCATGGGGGCACTGGGGGCATATGGGGGCATCATGGGGGGCAATATGGGCGGGGTGGCCACATCAATGGGGGGGGGGGCATCACCATGGCATATTTTTGAGGGAGGGCGGGCATGGCAATGGGCATATCTTACATAAAGGGGGTGTTTGGCGTGGAGTTAGGTAAGAGTAGTAAGTAACCATTGGTGGGGGCAATATGGGGGCATTAGGCATAGGGGGGCATCGGCATGGGGGGCCATGGGCGTGGGGGCATGGGGCATGGCCTTCTGGGCATGGCCATCGGGGGCATTCAGGGGGGGGCATTATTATGGGAATCATGGGCTATATCCTCATAAAAAGGGGGGTTTGGGTGGAGTCAGTTGGAGTAAATATGTGAGAGTGTGGAGTAGTTGTTTGGGTTGAGTAAGTTGTGGAGAGCTAGTTGGTTGGAAGTAAAAAGGGTTATCTTGGGAGTAGTAAAGTAATTGGAGTAGTTGGAACTGGTGTTGTGTGTGTGGAGTGTTTTGGAGTAGGTTGTGTTGTGAGAGTGTACGTAGGGTGGACGTGGTTTTGTGATGTTTTGTGCTGTGTGTGGAGAGTAGTGTTGTGGGGGTGGAAGTTGAAGGTAGTCAAGTTAGTAAGTTTAGTAACAAGGTTAAGTATGTTTGGAGGAGTAAGTAGGGTAGAGTAAACAACAAATTTTGGAGTAGTAGTGTATTGGAGTAGGGTGGAGTAGTAAAGTAATGAAAGTATAAGTAAAGTAGGGGGTGTTTTTGGGTGGAGGTTAAAGAGTAGTAAGAGGTCATAGTAGCTTAAGTAAGAGTACGTAGTATAAGTAGTTAAGTCAGGGTTTCACAACGTAGTAGTAGTAGGAGTCAAGTAACAGGCCATATTTTTTTCTTCTATCTATTATACAGTAAGTAACCATGACTATGAATATATGATGAAAAAATGGGCTTGTTACTTTGATTCCTTCATGGGTTTTTTAATGTTCGAAAGTAGTAAAAAATATCATTTTTGTCGTGAACTTTGACCTTGAAAAAATAAATATTTTTTTTTAATCTGAAATTTATTGATAGCATATACAAAAAGATCTTTTTCTTAGCTTTCCAATGAGCTGTGTTTGAGCTCAAAATCTTTGATAGAATAAAAGTTATAGTTCATAAGACAAAGCATCAAAAAGCCAGATTTTCGCTGTTGCCAACAACAAAAATGGCCTATATATCAAAGGGTAAATTTTTTAAAAATAAAATAAACACTATTTTGAGCTCTGGGAAGTAAAAGGAATACACATGCAAATTTTTATCAAAATCAAAAGTGGTGATGCAACAACTTTTTTGAAAATTTGTTGATTTAAAATGGAATGACCCATCTGAGAACACTACGGTTTGTCATTCTGCCATCCACGTCGCTCTGGTCCGGCACCATTCCAAACGTTGGAGTCTGTGCTGTGAGGTCAATGGCAGTCTTCTTAGCGGGTGCCGTGATTGCAGGCCACGTGCAACCAGTCGACAGGAAATGGTTCTGGTCGACACAGGAGCATCCAGGGTACCTTGCACGTGCTGCAGAATCGACGTACAAGTGACTTGCGGGTCCGCCACAGCTTGTCGGTGAATCTGTCGATCCAAGCGGTCTGACGTCACTTTGGCTGCACCTGCACCCCTCAATGTGGCTACATTTCCTCTTTCCAACCATCTCCGACACAGCCGATGCACAGTGCTTGCATCCATGTGGGTATCAGCTGCAATTTGACGTATGGACCAACCTCCCCTTCTCAGTCCGATCACCATACCCCTTGTAAAGTCGTCTATATGCTGGAAGTGTCTTCGTTGAGGACGGCTTGGCATTTCCTCCTATCTTACGTATCCTTCGAGACAAAAACCAAATTTCTCTGATAATTAGTCTGGCAGAAAAACCAACATGAACATAGCCCACTTTTCAAATTCATTCTCTTATATCTTACTTCACGTGCGTCGGAGAGCTGCGCATTTCATATCATTTGCATAACTCAGTGACGTGCGTCTACGGTAAAATTTGCATGAATTTCTGACCACTCCTTCTTGGTGTTGCATTTCCAATGTCGAGCAGTGTATGTACAGGGTGTCCGCGCATATGGAAAGTCAGGGAAAGTCATGGATTTCAAATATGATCGAAATTGGTCATGGAAAGTCATGGATTTCAGCGGAAAATGTCCAAAAGTCATGGAAACTGACTGTTTATCATGGATTTTAGCGCTCTGGACCGATTGAAATTTTTCCCGCGATCTCGGAAGAACGAAAACACTTCCGCTGTCACTCTACTTCGTTATTGGGTGCAAACTGATTTGTCAATTACAATTTCCAACAAGTTGCATTGTGTTGACCAATCAGATGAATTCTCAACGTTAAAACCGTGAGCGGCGAATTTTGTTTAACTGCGCATGTGTGCGGACTCCGTCATCTGACTCGTGCGAGACGAGCGCTTCTATCCCGGGATAGGAATTTTACTTAAGTCGCATCGGATTGGATGGAACGAGCACGTGACCTCGTGATGCATTCTGTTTGTTTTGTTGACCGCGCGAAGAACGTTGAGGATTATGCGGTTTGACGTGATAGTAATTTAATGCAGATTTATGGATTGTGTAGCTTTTGATTATGTGTGTAATTGAATTAAAAATTCGAGTTTAATATGTAAGCATTTGAACAAAATTTAAAGTATTTATACTTTAATACGGTGGTCTTATTTTGTTAAATTATTTTTTTAATTCGCATTGCAGAGAACAAGAATATTTTTTAAAAGCAAAGGTACACTGTCTTACACTCTATATTGATATTTATGCTCTATTTTGATGTCAGTGTCAAATGAAATAGTTAAAATAGTAAGTCATGGAAAATAGTTCGCAAAAGTCATGGAAAGTCATGGAATTGAAAAGTCCAGGTTGAGCAGATACCCTGTATGTACTATAATTTTGTTAGTACAGCTGTGATCTAGAAAAACTTCCAAGGTTACTAATTCAGAACCTTCCTTTCCTAACATTTTCGGAGATTGTCTAAAATTTCGATTTGATAACTTCAAAAACTGCGCGGGAATAGTGCCTACATTCACCTTATCTTTATATAAGCCACCTTATCCTAATATCACTAAACATCGGCTAAAAATAGGTTTTTTGAACTAAAGTCTCGACAAATCTCTCCCCCACCCCTCTCGATTACTATACTTAAAACTATGATATTGCTGCTAAAAGTAAAATTCAGCCCCTCCCCCCCCCCCCACACACACAGTTTAGACAATTAATGAACATTATATGTATTTTTTTGGTTTATTTTCTTTGGTATGCATGGGGGGGGGGAGTCTCAAATATTTTCTGTCTTGGAAGTATAGCCTAACTTGCACCCATGATGAGTACTAAACCCCCAGTTTTGATACAGTAAAATTAATAAGTATTTGTTTTTCCCCCCTTGAGCACGCATGTGGGGAGGGGGTGTCTCAAATATTTTCCGTCTTGGAAGCATGGCCAAACTTGCACCCATACTTAAGGCATCTACTAAGAAATTTACACTTAAAAGGAAGTAGTGTGGGGTCATATCACTTTGAAGGAATTATAGTTGAATTATAACTAAAATAGAGCATTTTTTCTGCTGTATGAATTATTTCACAAATGAACTTTAAATTTTATACCACGGGCAAAGCCATGCAGGGTACTGCTAGTAATAAAATAAATGCAGAAAGGAAGCTACTAATACATTTGGAAGCAGTTGTAAATGAATTAAATTGGTTCTTCTGCAGAAATTACTTCTTTAACTAATATTTTTCACTCATCAAAATTTTGAACAATTTTAAAAATTAAAATAGTTTTCAAAATTAAAAAAATGAGATCTCACGTGACTGTATAGAGTTGGTGTACAAAAACACTGAAATCTAAAGAAACAAATAAGATGAAAGTTGCATTAGTACAGTAGAAATTTAAACCTACAGTTTTGAAGATGCAAAATATGTTGTGACTGCATTTAAAATATGTAGTAGTTATAAAGCACTTTAAAAAGTCCACCTTATTTTGTTTATTATTTTCCCTTGTGTGTTATTAGGTCAAGTACAAGGTTAAGTGAGTAAATTTTTTTTTGGACTACTTTATTTGTGTAACTGCTATAAAAGTAATCCATGTAAGTAAGCAACGGATTTTGAAATGTATTAAAAGCGCTTTCTGTTGGGCATAATTTGCATTGAAAATCAGTAAGAAAAAAAATTGCTGTAGAAAAAGGAGAAAAATTAGTTATATGTATAATTAAAGTTTTATATAATGTTAATTTTCTGTTTTTAAAAACATTTTTATGTATTTAAATCTATGAAAACATAGATTAAAATGCATAGATTTAAATTAAAAAAGTGTTTTAACTTTTTATGAATTGAGAAGTTGACTTGTGCGTAGAAAGCATAACCGATAACCAAATGTTTGGAATTAAACCAAACCACTTTTCACAACATGCTTATGTGTGGCTTATCAATATTTTTAAATGCTGAAAATAAATTTTGAGCAAGTTTTCCGTATCAAAATATTACTAGCCAACATATATATTAGGGTGATGCTTAAAAGACCAAAAAATATTTTTTTTCCCTTTTCTCTTGGGTCACCCTCCTATTTTGTTCTACCTAATAAGAGAAACTTAAATTAATTTTTTGAGAAAAATTTAAAGGTCGCTACTAAAGATTTAAAAAAGCTAACATTTTCCCAAAAAGTGATTATTTAAAAAATTTGTATTATTATAAAATTATATTTTTTACATAATAAAAAGATAAATGAGGTTTTAAGGTCCATACATGTTACACAAAGCTAATTTTATATCATATATGTGTTACAATTTACTTTAGGGATGTGAACGAACAAGAGGAAAATTAGATAAAAAACAGTTTTTTACAAAATTTCTTTGTCACTATTTTTAAAAATCTTATTACAGAATTAATATAAGCTTATATTAGCTTTTAAGAGTCCTCAAAAAGATTTTGAAATCACAATTAACACGTAAAAAACTCATTATGCAGACAGCAAAGTTGCTTTTTTGTAGTTCGTGAACTTTTGTCTGAAGGACTTCACAAGAAGCAAAATATACTGCTTCTGGTCTTCATCTAGAGTCAGCATTTTGTTGTGCTCTTGGATTAAGGACACCCCTCTCTCTGCTATATTATTGACTACCTTAAATTTTGTTACTAGTATATCCTTACTTTGAATATATTCCTTGCCTTTGATCCAGTTTTTAACTTTTTTTTTTTTTGAGGAAATTGGAGCTTAATCCGGTAATAGAAAAGAATCGTTTGGTGTTACTAGTGACAAAATCTTCTAGATTTTTATTACCAATGTTTTTAATGTCTACATTAATTATTTTCGGCCAAAAATAAGCTCCTTCTTTCTTTAGAGCTTAGACCATTTTCTTTTAGTTGCATTTTTACTTTTTTGTCAAAAAATGATAAGGCAATTAGGTATGGGGCCATTAATGGCCACATACTTTATTTATTGCTTTTCTAGTTATGACAGGGTTTACATCCTCATGCGTATTTAAATCTTTGAGGAGTTCTAAGTCGTTTCTTGGGGCTGAACAAGCGAATGGAGCTTGGAACCAATACTTAATGTAGATTAAGGCTAAAAATACAGATTTCTCGCAAACCTTTTCCTCTTGTTTTGTTAGTCTGAATTATTTTCGAAACATTATAACAGTTTCGAAAACAGTTCGAATATTTTCAGAGAGTAGATGGACTTTGCCATCCAACGTGCTCGGTGAAGACCTGCAGGCTTTTTAAATGACACACCTTTCTTTATTTTTCTTTAGATTCTACCACTCTTTAAAAAGCTTTTCAATCTTATCCACAACATGAATTTTCTGTTGTGTTGGGGAATTCTATTTTTATTTTAAATTTCCAATACATCTTTGGAATTCGAATGAGCAGCTTCGTGGAATATGTTTGCTTTTCCTGTTCTGTGTAATAAAAAATACAGAAAGAGATTCATGTTTAGAAGGTAGTTTGGTTTGATTTAATGTTTGAGAAATTTGACCTACTAGCCATATTTTCCGTCTGTTTTCTTGTAGAAACTGCAGGCACTGTACAATTTGTCATAAGTAACAGTAATAAAATTATAAAAACCAAAAATTGAGAGTCCTAGTTCTAAATACATTTATCTGAAGTCTGTTAAAAACAGCCAAAACAAGTAATATACTCTTCCAGTCCATTCAAATTTATTCATTATATAATTTACTGTTTGTAATTCCCAGACATAAAAACTCTTACTTTCGAAGCTTAAAATACAGAAAATAAATCACCCTTTATAATAAAAGCGAAATGCACGGTTTTGAAAGTTAAACTAACTGCTCCCACCTGCACTGATCATAGACAGCCACTACACTGACAAGCAGTGACAGGCTCCCGAAGTTCGAGGGAGGGGGGGAGGGTCTAGAATGGAAGGGAGGGGCTGTGTGGTTAGATTGGAGTCTATTTGGCATAAAAATAAAGTGTTACGTGAGATAAGATTTTTTTATAATATTAAAAATTACTAATGAAAATTATTGAATTTTAACATTTTTTATGAAATTTAAAGCCTGGTAGCGACCCCTAAAACTTAATGAAATCCAGCAAAATTTTAGTTAACTCCATTTTTTATATGAGCAATCAAAATGGGAAGGTGAACCGCTGAATTTTTAAACTTTCATTTTTAAGCATCACCCTAATATATATATATATTTAAGTATGATGTTAGCAATTTGAGGAGAGCTGTCTTATTTGGAGAAGATTGATCTGTTGAAATTCTTTCATAAACCAAACTTTAATCTAATCGGTATACCAACGTGGTTTGAGTGTTAGTGCTATAGACTTAATACTCTTATTTGCACCAGTTGACACGTATATTTGAACAGTTTTGATGCCAAGTTCCTGGTTTTAATACTATTATGACTTAGTTTTATTCTCAATGTGACCTGTCATTTCGATGTTACAGCCCATCTTCTTCAATGAACATCGACTGAATGTGGAAGAAAAGAAAAGGCCGAAGGATAATAGGATGCTATCCGGAGATAACAGAGTTGGTCCTCCGAGGGGTGGCCCATCACCTAGAGTTGGTGTTGGTGGACGTGGATCTCGTGGTGGTATCATGTCCCAAGGTACCGGAAGAGGCGACAACAGGGGTGGCATGCGTGGTAGTTACCCTCCTCGGCGTTAATATAACAACCGGATATCTTCGGTCATTATTAGTTTACACGATGTATGGTCTTTACTGATTACATGTCGGACTTCTGGTGCCTGGATAGAACATGCTCGCCAGTCATCTTGTTTCATTTTTGTTATATCAAGTTCAATTTCATTTGCTGGACTTGATTACAGTAAGAGCAACGTGTGAATGAAAATGTAAATAGGCAAGTGCTTTAAGAATTTCCGTTTGCTTTACGAGTGTGACTTTATAAACCTTTTAATTTCTGCTTCAAGAAAAATCCAGCCTCCACAAGTTGCCAAACTAATGTTTGTGTGCATCTTGATACTAACTTGTATTTAGATACCAGTAAATCCAAAATGGTATGTTAATATGCGTGAAGCATGTTTCTCTTAGAGCTTTGTGGGTGCCACGAGGGGACTTAGCCGGCATCATTAACTTTCTTTTACTAGTTCGTCTTTTGTACTAAAATCACAGAAAGAAACCATTTGTGATAATATTTTGAAGAAATTGTCCATTGGTACAATTGTGATTTAACGGACATTAAAAACTGGTGCTCACAGTGATCTCATCTTTGTAAGATATTCATATTGTGTAAACATTAAAGCTGCTACTTAAAAAAAATAGCTTGCCTCTAGGCCTCTAAAACTGAAACGAAAAACATAATTTAGGAAATCAAGTGAATTTCAAATGCCAAAAGTTGTATTCGTTTTACTACCTCACAAAAGTTTGAAAAAAATAGATTGGTTTCTGATACCAATAATTCCATAAATGATTTTGGCCATAATTTAAAATTCTTTGTTGTACTCTTTAAAATCTGTTTTATTTTAATCTGATTTCAAAGAAATGCAACTCCTTCAATAAAATAAGCGTAAATCAAAATTAGAACAATTTTTAAACCTTTTGGTAGCAGTTTTGCAATATTTTAAGTACTAATGATTTTAATAGTTGTTTTGGTAACACTAAGTTCTTCTGGATACTAAATTATTCAAATAAGTATGCTCTCTGTTATTTATGATTGCTACAAGAAATTCAAAACAATATCAAATGCTTGAAAAATTAAACTTTGTAAATTTTCAAAAATATATTGGAGCATTTTCTGTTAATTGTATTGCTACAAGAAATTCAAAACAATATCAAATGCTTGAAAAATTAAACTTTGTAAATCTTCAAAAATATATTGGAGCATTTTCTGTTAATTGTACTTAAGTGTTTAATGGTTCACTCCTTTTATGTATTGTTCTTGTAAAGGTGATGCAGTTTTAGATTTATGTTGTTTTGTTGTATGCTTTGTCATATCAATTTGAACTTTTTATTTAACAAAAATGGTAAGTTATACAATGCCAGATATTCAAGTTCATTGTTTTAGCAATATCGACTCATATTGAATATGCATTCTTTTTTTAACTTTTATTGAAATTATTTCCATACATCCACAATTCACATGTTGTGTTGTTCAAAGTTTTGAACTTTAAATTGATCTTTTGTAGATGTAACAATGTATCTGGCCTTCTATATTTTACGATTGGTATAAACTGTTACAAATTCATCATTCATTTGTGTTCATTGTTTTGGTGTGTGATCATCTTGTAGGTTGTGTAAGCACATTTTATAGCCATTTTACATATAAAAGAAAAAGTCTAGTCCCTACCTATTTATTTAAAAAGGTTTTTGAATAGTGTTTTTCATTACAAGTGTGAATTTAAAAGTAGTTGATGTCTAACTAGATGCATCAATGCAATTTAAGCTTTAAAACGGCAAGTTGATGCTAAGCATTATTTCATACCAAATCACTTGTGCTTACGAAAAAAAGTTATTTTTTTACTTTTGTTTTCAAGAAAAATGAAGATGGCACTTTATTGAAATGGCATCAGATAATTTTCATCAATATTTTTAAAACACCAATAGTGCCGTTCTTAGTATGTATGTACATTATTTGTATGCCAAACATTACAAGTGACCTGTATAGAAAATTAAAAAGTTTTTCTTCTTTTAAAAAAAGAATTTGTTTTAATTCATAATGTTATGCTTGGCATTCAAATTTGTTAGCATTGTGATTACATAATTAATCTTTATAAATGTTAAATTGGAAGCAAAGTAGCTAACCTTGTGTTTGTTTGATTCTAGTATTAAATTCAAAAGCAGTGTATGAAACTTTGCTTTTCTGAGTGTAAAAATGTAAATAGAAGTTTGTAATACTAATTTTTGGTTTTTCTTTTTAACATATTGTTTTTATATGTGATAATTTGCATCTTTTTCTCTGGAAAAAAATTAAAAAATTAGCTTCTATTGTTAAATACAAATGTAAATTTATTTATTTAGTATATTTATATTTTTAACTGAAAAAAAAGGAATTGAAATGGTTGATAGTAGCTGGCACCAAAATGGATAGTTTTTCTTTTTATTATTATTGATTAATTTAATGTCCATAAATATATTTCAAAATAATTTTTATTCATAACTTTTCCTTTCTAAGCAGCTTGTTTTGTCCTTTGCTTCCCGAACACATGGCCGAAATCCATGTGCGAATGCTTTCCCCCGCTCGGATATTCAAACCATTCGCTGCTGACAGATTGCACCACACCATTGACCAGAGACAGGTGTATGGAGGCTCTAGTGTTGAAGCAACTCTTACAATCCAAGTTGGCATTGAAACCTGCCATTTAGTGATTTTACTCTTGATTTGAAGAGAAAGGGAAATGCATTATTTGGCTGGCTTCTGCTAATTCGGCTGTAACGGGAAGGACAGAGTTAAAATATCCAATTTCTATTGTTTGAATAGTTTTTTTTTTTTAATAAGAAGCACATCAAGAAGAATTTGTACTTTTATTTTCTTCTAAAAATACATTATTGCCAAAGTGTGTAATCTTTTACTTTCTGTTTGTTTGTCAGTGAAATTGTTTCAAATGGATTCTGCCTTTCCCTAAAAGAACTTATCCCTTCCCAAATACTTGTGTGGCAGCATTCATCAATCTGTTCATTCAAAATAAAAAAATAGTGATTTCTCTTATGTGTTATTTCTTATCACATAATTTTCTTCCCAGTGGCGGAGTTAAATCAGGTAGAAAGAAACAACTCACTTTGACAAATTACCCTAAAATGCTGGGTAAAAATATGTTGCGTGCACATACAAAGAAGTTTTTTTTAAACAACCTTGTTTATGTCTTCAAAGACTAATATTTGCAAAATGGTATTGCCCAGGTATTTTTCAAAACACAAATCGCAAATGTCTGAATCACTTAAAAACTATCATGGCAAATTGAACTTTTTCATGAAGCATCAAAAACATAGCTACAATTGAACAAGATGATCAAAGTTATTTCAGTTGTAGTTTATGGTTAAGCTTTAAAACTCTGTAATTATTTGCCGACACTTGCATACGTAAGAATTTGTTTTGGGAGGGGTCCAAGCAAATATTTTGAGTGCTTTTTAAATTGAAGTTTGAAATTATTAAAATCCTTACAGGGGTCTGGCCAGAGGAAATTCGAGTCCGTTAACGGACCCTTCACAAAAAAACGGACTCTTCACAAAATGCTGATCAAACAAAACGGACATTTCACCCATTATCCATTCAAAAAGCAAATCTAATAATTCATAGCATATTTCTGTGTAAAAGCCCATAATTTTTTTATCCTTTTCTGAAGTTAAAGAAGGAAATTGCTTATCCGCCACTTTTTCAGAAAAAAAAAAAAAAAAGTCGGCACACTTCCTGTCTGCTATGCTCCAGCTTCTTTTAAAGAAATTAACAACTTAAAAAAGGTAGTTGTTTTGCTTTAATAGTTCTGCTTGTTTGTTTTATCATATGCAAATCAAAATGGCTTGCTGCGATGTTGCTGTTATAGATTTCTCTGGAAATGCAGAGTAAGGATTTTTCTCCAAACTCTTGACTTAAACAAAAAGGAATTAACAACAATTGCAATTATCTGCGAAATGAACTTAGAACTGCAAACAGATAGTTGGGTTGGAGAAAAAATAGGATTGCTTCTGATAGTGACCAGCTATTTAAAATTATCGCCATCTGACGTTTTTGGTGCGACTTTTTGAACTCATTTTGGCAGGAAATTATTATTATTATTTTTTTTTTTATTTGATGCTTGCAAGGGCAGTGTTTTGGTTATATTCGGGAATAATTTATGTACTTTTCGTCTGTTAATATTGGAAGTCGGGTAGTATTGTTTGTTTTGCTATGTCTCCCTACATTTGTATTTTTTCCGCCGAATTGTTTTGTTTTGGCGAATATGTCGGTGATTATTAAAGACATTCATCATATAAACCTGAAGAAATGTAATTCTAAAATTACTTGACTTTGATAAATTATTTTATTTACCGTTTTTATACTTCTGACGTTTTTATTTTGAAAAATGCTTCTCGGCATCCGATATGAAAATCGAATTTTACTTTTTTTTCAAGCTAATTACTCTTTATTAGAAGGCAAATAAATGAAAATTCGCTTTATTTTTTGTTCAGAACATTATTTTATAATTTTTAAAGCAAAACTGTTCTTTTATGAGTCTAAATGTTAAACAGTGGATGGATCGTTTCATTTTATTTTTCAATCAATTGTGTCAACAGATATTAATAATATGTTTATCATAGACTTTTAAAATGCCGTTTTAATTTTTTTTAACCAAAATGAACTCGTTTATATGCCATTTTTATGCGTTTGCTGCACTTTGAAAACTGCAATCTCTTTGCATCCGCTACAGGAATCGGATTTTTCGCTTTTTTGATGTTTGATACGCTGTTTTAAGAGGAAAATAAATGAAATTCACTTTTATTTTTTACTAAATTCAAAAAAAAAATATATATATATATTTTTTTTGCTTTTTTTCAACATTGTTTGATTTTCACAAAATTATTTGATTTTTCACAAAATTATTTAGTTTTTCACAAAAAACGAACCCTGTGAAAAATCCTGGACAGACCCCTGCCTTATTTGCAATATGTTTTAATTTATTTCAAGAGGGCACAGGATCCTATGAAGTTAATGCACCATATTGTCTGCATGAGAACACTGTTAAACACCTTAGGCAGCCGACTAGGAAAATAAGAACACATACAGCATACAAATCAATTGGCAAAGTATAAAGGCAGATGAAAAGCTCTTTACATAGCATTCAATACTATCGTTTTGCTAAGTCTACTGCAAGTGATTTAAGCCAAAAAAGTTTTTGAGTCGTTCAATATGGAGTCCACTGTATTCTTTAAAATTTAGTTTAGTCTTTAAATGAGCATGATTCTTGTATCTATAATCCCTTTTAGGTATAGCTAATTTTCAATGGTCTCCAAAGACTTTATTATGAACAGATATTAATATTCTAATATTCAGAGAGGAGATATTTCCATCTCTCTCTCTGTTATTGCAAAATTGTACCTTATTTCGCTTTTTCAGGCCTCAAAATGGGCCAAAACTTCACATGAATGTGGAAAAATTCTGGGTTTTCTTATCTTTTTGGTCTTAGTTTCCTTATCTTCTCCCATCGATCTTCATCCACCACAATTTCTGCCATGATCAGCTTATTTAAAAATAACCAAATGGTTCTACTCCCAGGCTAGGATTTTTATAAAACTTGGCATGTTTACTCTTACTATTTTAGTATGCATATAAATTGTTTTTGTAATTTTTGGTGGATCTCAAATTATGTTCAACTAATTTCTAATTCATGTATTGCTTGATAACTTATGTTTCTGGAAGTATCTTAATTTTTGCAAAAATGCATAGCACATGCAATCAAGCTTCAAAAAACTGAGAAGAAAAAAAACACCTAGAATTTAAAGTATTTATATCATAGGTTGAAGATTAATTCTTTTCTTAAACATTAGCTGTCGACTGAAATATTCAGCTTTGGAGCATAGTTACATTATTAATGCTGGCTGTAAAAGTGTCTTTTTTACATAAGTTACTCTGCAGAAAAAATTTTCAAACACCACATAAGTGAGTATTTAATACAATGTTCGTTCATACTTATTTTTACAATCTATATCTTCAAAAAGTTTTTGAAAGGCAAAAATCAGTCATTAACAACAATAATTATATGAAGTTAAATTTTATTTTCAAAAAATATAATCAAATGGTGTATGACTTCATTTATCGTTTCCGATTCTTTCGCGAGTTTTTGAAATGGGAACTTGGCCTTGATTTACTCTCGATTATCTTTACAGGGCTGGAACGTTCTATTACTTCACCAGTAAATGCCTAAAATGGATAAACATGCATAGTGAAAATATATAAGTGCAAAGTCTTAAATCAAATAAAATTTGTTGTTCCTTCAGAGCCAAATCCCATGAGCGCCAGACTGACAATTTTATTAAGGCCTGAAGTTTTTCGGGGTATGCGCACAATATTGGGTAAATACTGTTCGCTATTAGTTAAGCTGGCTTTAGCGGGAAACGGGCAGCAAAGATGTGTTCAAACCTAAAAATATATTATTATAAGATTCCGGGCTGTTGTACCATGGTCTGAGTGGTATTGTGCCAAAGGTTTCGGCTCCATCTTCAGTGGTGTTGATGAAGCTTCTAGGGGAGAATCCTCTGGAAGGCAAATACAGTTTCTGAAGTTTTTATAGTATTTATCAGAGAAGTGCCCTCTTCGTCCTCAACTGCTATTAGCCGATGAACTGCTGAGTTCTTCGTCCTTGGTTGGTTGATAGGCCAGTCGTGGCCGCTGATAGGCTGGAGAATCCTCGTCCCGGGTTGGGTAGTGTTTACTCGCTGGTTTATCTGTTTCAATGCAGGATGCCAGAGTTAAATTTTACATCTTCTTCCTTCCTGTTGAAATTGTTCCAATGTTTAAAGACCTCAATTGCTTCTCCAATCTGGCGTAGTACTGGGAGGTCAGTGACAATATTTTCCTATCGTTAAATTCAATATTGTGGACACCATCATTGAAAGTGTATTCCGCGACTGCTGACTTTTCCTTGTGGCCAATTTCGTTGATGATCCGTGATTCTTGATGAAATATTTCTTTTTGTCGTCTCTATGTAAACAGATCAGCAGGAACAGGGGATCTTGTAAACTCCTGCCATGGACAAAGGATCTCTTGCATCTTTCACTTAACGTAATAGATTACTAATTCGGTGGGTAGGCTTGAAAACAGTCTTGATATTATATCGACGTAAAAGTCTTTAAACCCTGTCAGTGATGTCCTCAATGTAGGGAAGGTTGGCTGTCGACTTGGCCGGTTCCTCTTAAAGTCTCTTTCAATCAGAAATTGCCGCCTAAGCCACACGGAAAAATCTGCAGTTGCGGAACGCACTTTAAATGAGAGTGTCCACGATATTGAATTTAACGAAACGAAAATATTGCCACGAACCTCCCACTTCTACGCTAAATTGAGCAGAGAAGCAATTGATATCTTTAAACATTTGAACAACTTCAACAGGAAGGAAGAAGATGTAACATAAACCAAGCTCTGGCATCCTGTATTGAAACGGACGGTTTAACCAGCGAGTAACCGCCAGCCAATCAGCGGCCAGAACAAGGACAGTGGTAGCTCATCTAGCGTCAACTAACGAGGAACAGAGGCCTTCACTGGCCAATAGCAGTCGAGGACGAAAAGGGTACTTCCCTGATTAATACTACAAACACTTCGGAAACTATCAGTCGTCGAGAGGATTCTTCCCTATAAGCTTCGTCAACACCACTGAAGGTGGCGGTCAAAACGTTTGGAACAATACCACTCAGACTATGGCACAACAGCCCGCAATCTTCTAATAATGTTGACACCGGCCATGAAAACCTTTTTTCTTACCTAAATATCATAGTAATTCCAAGTCAACAGGGGTGATTGTGTTCCGGTATTTTACCGGATTTCCGGTATTTTCATGGTCGAAAATATCTGAAATAAAATATATTTAATTATGCTTTTGTCTTCCCACCTTTGGTATTTTTTTAATTTATTTTTCGAATTTTCGGTGATTTTCCGATAATTACTAATAATATCCATCGAGCAAAAATGTTAAGAATACATTCTATTGTTTTTGGCTAGAAACTATTCGAATATCAAATGTGTCTTGTTTGTTTATAAAGACAATTTATTATCAAATATGTATAATTATAAAATTAGGTGTGCTTAAATAATAGGAGCCTTGATTTTTCGAAAAAAGCACCCCCCCCCCCCCCCCACACATACACTCTTCTCTTCAAAACTTTCAGGTATTCTTTCATGAACTCACAATCACCCTGAGTCAAGGGACCTTGTCGTCTCCACCCTACAATCTTCGATTTGAACGAAATTTTATAAAGCTTTCAACATGTTTTTGAAACTAACTTATACAATTTTTCAGCTTCTGAAACAGCTAAAGATGAAGGAGCTAGGATCAATAAAAGAAAGGGCTTGAAAATGGGGATCAGCATCGTGAAACAAATTGCCATGTTAGACAATAAATCGGCGGCCCCAGTGGCGGCTATTTAGGAGCTCCCATTTTTTCCTTCCTTTTGAGGTATACTCACGGGCGTCGTTGGCGGGGGGGACATGTCCCCCCCAATATTTTGAACTGAGTCCCTCTCAATATTTTGGGATTCTTATATTTAAGGGAAAAAAACGGTCAGAGATATCATTTCTGTATCAAAATTAAAGTAGAATTACAGCCCGAACTAAAACTTCTTTCTATATTGCACTTGATGAACCATCTGTGAATTAATCAGTTTCCTACAGTGAGCGTTTTGCGTTTTATGCCATCGTTATCCGAGCATTTATTTTTCTACTAGTAACAAAACCCGTTAAAACGTTGAAAAAGAAGATCCAATCCCTCCATTCAACAATTGACACTTTCTCTTTTTGTGGCCACCCACCTGCTCGACGGGGCATTGGAAATAATAAATAGATCATGGGGTTTGTAGTCTTTAACCTAACAGAAAGTCCCTCAAGATTTTCATTCGATACATTATAACGCTGAATAACTAAATATATATGTTACAGCACTAGAAAAGTGTGGATATCTTCTTTTGTAAAAACAAATTATATTAGAATTAGCTCATTTGAGAACGTGGCTTAAAAAAGGAAGCGTGACAGCTTGCTACCAAGGAAATAAATTTCCTTTTGTGCACTTTTCCCATTTCAAATACTTCTCATGATTCTGTCCCAGATAACGCCACCCCTCCCACTCTTCTTAACGAGGAAAGAAGACACTGGTCCAGCTGCATCACAATGGGCACTAAAAAAATCCCTCTCTGACCACCCATACTCACTCGTAGGAGAAAGGGGCTTCGGATACTTGAGCGGGGGGCTAATGTTTCCACGTGTTAAGAAGGGAATTTTTTGGGGGAACGACAAGAGAAGGATCTCCTATCCGGACAAGCGAGTCTTTTTATTAAGCACTGCGTCATCCACCGGTCCACCACCACTACCAGATGTCGAATCAACTTTAAAGAATTTCGGAGCTTAAGGAAATAAATCTGGTAAATTGTGCTTATTTTACCTTTTTGTTATATTATATTAAAATTAAACTATATTAAGTTTATAATATTATTAAATAATATTTTAAAAGATGCAAGAAAAGTATTTGATAACGTTGTGTATCTTTACCATTGATAGTAGCACGGAGCGAAGAAGAGAATAAGAATTTCAATATGAAAACGTTCAAAAATAATAACTACAGTGAACTCTCACTTATAAGCTGCCTCATTTATACACCTTTTTCACTTATACGGCGATTTTAAATAGTCCCAGCACATTCCATAGCAAAATAATGATAGTATGATTCGTTTATGCGTCGCTGTAAAGATAAATATTTCACTTATGCGCCGAATTTTCCGTAAAATGTAAGAAAAATTACTTATTTTCTTTAAAATATAGGCATTTTCGTCACTTTCCTCTTTAATCTTTAGCCGTTATTGCTCTCAGAAGGAATTTTTTCTGTATAAACTAGAGTTCGGAGAGGGACAATTACCTATTATGGATCGTTTTAAAGGCAACAGTTTGTAATTAGGTATGCTAAAATTTTTGTTTTCTCTTTATCATTGTAGTTACGTTACAGTAATTGCCAAACCGTAGTAATACGTCTCTTGTCTATAGAAACATTCTTATTCATTCTCTCATTCGAACCTATATTGCGTTTTAGTCCTTTAAATAGGCTTGTTCACTTATACGTCTCTCACTTATGCGCATTTTTCTGTTGGTCTCTTGGACCCAGTGGCGGATCCAGACTATGGATTTGGGAGGGGAACTTTTGTAGAAACTGTTTAATGGGGGGGGGGGGAGCTCTCTCTCGCGCTGCAAAAGCTCTGGTTTTTTCAGCGCGCTTTTTAATAAAGAATTAAATGCAATACAAATTTTGTTCGTCACAAATTCTCAGATAATAATTTCAATCCCCGTTTGTTTATTGTTGAACTTTTTAATTAAGAAAAAAAATTAGCAGAAACTATGAAATATAAAGAGCAATTCAACAAAAAATAAATACAAATGTGATTAAGAAAGTTTGTGGCCACAAACTTGAAGTCTCGCACTGATCAATCAAATTTGTTTAAAAAAAGTACTAATGATAAACACTTAGTAAGCTTTATACACATTAATGTAAGAATGAAGGCTTTCACGGCTGGTGTCAATATTAGTTAAGGATTCCAGGCTGTTGTGCCGTGGTCTAATGGCTTTAATCCATACGTTTCAATCGCAACTGTGGCGGTCACCTTCAGTGGCTTTCAGCTAATCAACAACAGGTCACTGAAGATGACCGCCGCAGTTGTGATTGAAACGTATGGATTAAAGCCATTTAGACTACGGAACAACAGCCGGAATCCTTAACTAATATTTTGTACACATTTTTTTATTTTAATCCAATGTGGACTGTAACTTTATTTTACTCTTAGCCAGCCTAAGCGATCAGCATGATTTCAGCAGTATTTACAAATTCAGTTGTATTTACAAATTCAGTTGTATTTACAAATCTAGGACATGAATACGCCAACTTGATGTGAATTAAGAAATTAATGCACTATTATAAGTTTATTAAATTTATTATCTGTTAATTAGTATATTTATTTGAGCTTAAAGGTTACCCAATGAGCCTTTAAATTCAAATTAATGTTCGTATGAATCAAAAAAAAAAAAAAGAAAAAAAACGTTTTCAGTGACTTTGAGCGAAAAATTAAGGCTGATTATTCGAACGATATTGTTGCAGTCCTTCAATAAATAAATTTTTTCTTTCATCAACATTTTTTTAAAATTATGTTTTAAATAAGCTGTTCATTTCGAAACATTGTTAAATTTGTAGTTATCATCGTCATTCTTCGTTCTGTTAATCTCGGAACAACTTGCCCCCACGTCAGGGTAAGTTGTTCCTTTTCGGGTTTATTTACCATAAAATTAATTATTAAAAAACCTTACGAAATAAAACTCAAAAAAAAACAGCTTTTGTATCAAAGGGACAAAGAAAAACCTTGGAATATTAATTTTAGAATCTTGTTTTCCGAACAAATTTTAAGCATGAGTAAAACACGGAACTTTTGGCCCCGCTCTCCCCTGCTTACATTTATTTTTTCTATAAGTATTTAATGTAGAACAAATTGAATGAAAGAACTAAGACTTACCATGAAGAAAAGAAGATAGCTGCAGAACAGAACAGTTCTCATCAGCAAAAAAAAATCTTGAAAATAAAACGTAGCTATCACAAATAAATCTGTTATAGTTGTGGTGGTATTGTGCAGCACAGAATAAGCGCACTAAACACGAAACACAGGGTTACCAACTCTTCAAAATGCCCCCCCCCCCTAAACTCAACTCAAAAAGCCCTTAAATGCGATTGGATAATAATGACGTCATAAATCAAAAACTTTGGTTGCCACTTAAAATATTTGGTAGCCAAATCTCAAATATGATAACAAAAGGAACCTGAAAAACGAAATTATTTTTCTTTTCTGTTATGAAAATTTTTATGCACCTTGACGTTTTGGAGGGGGAACGTTCCCCCAGTTCCCCCCTGTGGATCCGCGCCTGCTTGGACCGGCGCCCAAGTGAGAGTTTACTGTCTAATATAATTTATAATAGTTTATAAATATTTTAATTCTAAATTGGAAATATATTTTAAAATGCTAAGAAATATTTTGCTTCGAAAATATTCTGTTTTATCTATTAAGTGATGAAATAATAATCTTCTCTTAGTTGAGCAATTTTTGAAATTATTTAGAACTAAATTATTTTTAAAAAGTTGAGACCGTTGAAAGATTTTATCGCTGCATTTCCATGAAAATCTGTTAAAAGAACTGAACTTATCATAAAAAAGAAAGTTATTTATCTTCTTTACAAGTTATTTTTAATTGAAATTTTCAAACATAATTTTTAGCTATGAAATATAAATTTCAAAATGGAACTTTTAAAATTAGGTGAAAGCATCGTTCTCAGCATCGGTACAACTGAAGCAAAACAAATGTTTGTATGGAGGAGAGGGTAAGAAACAATAAAAATAAATTAAATTAAAAAAATAAACCAGAAAGAATTCTCACACATTGTTGAGGATCAAAATGCCAGATGAATAATTATAAAGGGATTTTTTTCCCTGTTAAATTAAACTGAATAGAAACAAGTCAGTACTTTTTCGCCAGTCTTCCCCATAAAAACTTTAATCGTTTTTTTTTTACTCGTTTTTACCAAAGGAAAAATTATGACGCGATACAAGCAGGATGAAAAACATTAAGTTTCATTTTTGCACTAAATTAAGCTTCTGCATTGTTGTTGATCAAATGCATGAATTTTGAACACTGTAACGTGAGCATAAAATGAAACGTGGGAGCATAACCTTACTTTCTTATATTTTTTCTGCTGCTTCACAGCTTGAATTAACATATCTCTTATTAAAAAAGGAGGCGTCTCCGTCTCCCTCTCTGTCTTGTCAACAACATTTAAGATCGTCCTATATTTCGTTTTAAAGGGCTTAAGCTTTTGTTTCCGGGGGAGAGCTCCGAACATTCCTGCCCTAACATTACTGAAAGTCAACTAAAATTACGTTTTTCGAGCAATTTCGAATATTTCTCTGTCCTCTTAAAGTTACCAAAGATAACCCTTCAATTTTGAAAAAGTTCCGGGGTGGACCCTAAATCTCCCCTCCTCTAACATCAACGCAGATCGTCTGAAACTGCGTTTTTACAGTAGTAATTTCAAGAAAAGTTTCGGGGGGGGGGGGTGCCCAGAACCTCCCTTTCCCTAAAACAATCAGATATTATCTATAGTTGTGTTTTTGAAATTTCAATTTCCAAAAATATCTAGAGGCCCCTCCAAACCGCTTCAACTACTATTGCCAAAAATTATTTAGAATGTATTTTTAAGACTGCAATTTAAATAATTTTCCGAAAAGAGGGAACTCAAATCCCTAATCTGCGTATTGTTAACAAAGATAATCTGAAAAGATAGTCTGTCGTTTTTAAAGCTGCAATTTCGAAAAAAATCTCAGATTCCCCCTTTCCATATCACAATCAGAGGTAATAATTGAGTTTTTAACGTTTCGATATCGAAAAATGTACGGAAAGAGCCCTCGAACCTCTTCTCCCGTAACATTACCAAAGATCGCCTAAAATGCATTTTTAAGACCACAAATTCAAAAAAATTTCCAGAGGAGAAACCCACGTACCCTCTTTCTTCTGGGTAAATAATATATTTACTATTAAGAACACATTCTCAACTCTCTGATATAGTAGAAAAAAAGCTTACATAACATTCTTTTCTCTCTGTATTTAATATGCGCTTGAAATTAATGAGGGGTCGCTATTTTCATACCCCCCCTACTTTTTTGTCCCCTCGACGGGTCAGAATATGTCTTCTTGTAGTCCTTATTTGAAAATTGCAATGCTCATTGGTCTTTACAAAGGTTAAACATGTTTAAAAAAACATCAATTTTTCCTAGCGTTCCTTTTTTTTCCTAAGTCCCCCTCAATGTTCAGCAGCCAGCGACGCCCATGGGTATACTAGATGATCAGTTGTTGTCTTGTAAGCTTAAATTTGCATAGGTTAGTTTCAAAGACATGTCTGCAACTCTCTAAAATGTCCGAATAGGTGATAGTTGAGTGGGAATCACTAGGTCACGTGACATAGAAGGACTCTATGGTGTTAAGCTTTTTGCAGCAATTTCACGCACTTTTGTAACCTGTTTCCTGTGTAAGCCAGCATGACTCAACTTATATATAGTGAACCGTTCTTACCTGCTGTGGTGTGCTTGCGCAAAAAAATTTTGGGCCTTTATAAAATGACGTAAGTCTAGTGGTCTTGGACTACTTAGTTTCAAATTGTTTAAAAATTCGACTTCTAAAAGAGTAGAATATTGTTTTTGAAAAAGAACAATTGTAGTTTCCATATGTATCAGCCTCTGCAATACAAAGGTACCCAGATGGAAGGTTACAGTGACCTCCCCAAATATTTTCTAATTTTGAAAATTTTGACTGAAGGCTCTAATAATTTTTGCAATGCTCTCTTCAAGTTTTCTATATCATACTAATGGATACATAAATTCTCTTATTGGATATGAGTATGTGGCATTTAATCAGTAATATTTTGGAGTTCTATCGTCAACTCAAAACTCCCTCCCTCTCGAAAACTTAGGATCAGAACACCATTATCCACTTTCCAATATTTCTTGCTTAATTAAAACTTAGAAAAAGCGAACATGCATGGTGGTGCTCAAAAAAAAAACTTTTCCTATAGGCCAGTGGTTGGGGAATTGAATTCGAAAAAAGTGGACATAACTTTAATCCATATAATTTGGGATGAACACACTACCCAAGTAGCACACTTCCTTTTTAAAAGGTTGTAAAATGGTTATTAACGTAACAACCGCTTAAAAACGTTTAAAGCAGGGGTGGCCAACCTTTTTAGGGAGAGTGCCACTATTTGGAAAGAAAAAGCTCATTGTGCCACAGTGTATTTTTCCAACAAACTGAAAATTTTTAAAAAGTTAAAAATAGATTATTTGTTGGAAGACAATGCAGTTCTTACCCAAATAAAACCTTTTTTTTTTCATAAATCTGAGCAGTTGAAATTTAAATGATAATAAAGATACATAGTCCAGTCACATTAATGTGACCACCTATCAAATGCCAGAATATCCACCTTTCTCAGAACGGATTGCTTCGAGACGTGCAGAAAGAGACTCAATTAGGTACACTTAGTCACAAAAGTAAGTATGCAGAGTGTTTGTGATGCTGTAATATGAAAAAAAAACAGACCTACAATATTAGAGTTTTCAAATTAACAATTTATTTCGATTACAGCAACATTGAGCTTAATTACAGAATGAAAAATATTTTTAAAATACAAATATTTAATTAGCAAGATGAGCTTATCTCAAAATAGGATGTAATTTACATCACAAAAGTAAGTATGCAACCAAAAACAAAGACATTAATATTGCAAATTTTAGTTTTTTTAAAAAATTGGTAATTTGTTAGATAGCCTATGGCCTTTATAACAGCTATCAATCTAGATGGCGCTGATTTTACTAAGTTTTGAGTGACAGAAGAAGGTATTTTCTGCCCTTCCCTCAAAGTCCTTTCTTTTAGATCATTCTTAATTTTGATCTCTTGCTTTCGAATTTGACGATCGAGATAATCCCACAACTGTTCAATGGGATTAAGATCAGGTCACTGCAGTGGGGTTTTTAACTGTTTTCGCACGTTATATAGCAGCCATTCCCAAACAATCCGAGCAGTATGTTTGGGATCATTATCTCGTTGGAAAGTGAAGGATGTATCAAGTCCCAATTTAGAAGCACTTTGGCTTAGATTATTCTTTAAAGTAGTAATAGCTATATTGATTCATTATTCCGTCAATTATAACTAAATTTCCTACTC
The DNA here is from genome assembly GCA_038373865.1 of Uloborus plumipes. NCBI lineage: Eukaryota > Metazoa > Arthropoda > Arachnida > Araneae > Uloboridae > Uloborus > Uloborus plumipes. The sequence goes on along the minus strand of JAXGGA010006837.1, from coordinate 36,986 downwards.
CTAAATTTCCTAAGAAAACCAGAAAACCATTTGTTAGCAAAGTGAATTGCAAAAAGAGAATAGATTTTGCAAAAGAAAATGTAAAGCAGGACACAAATTTTTGGAATTCCGTGATTTTTTCGGATGAAAGTAAATTCAACATCTATTAGGTCATATGGAAACCAAAAAGTTTGGAGGAAAGCAAACGCAGCTCTAGAACCAAAGAATATGAAAGGAATTGTAAAACACAGTGGTGGTTCGATTATGGTTTGATGCTGCATGGCAGCAACTAGAGTAGGAAATTAGTTATAATTGACGGAATAATGAATCAATATAGCTATTTGAATACTTTAAAGAATAAGCTAAGCTAAAGTGCTTCTAAATTGGGACTCGATACATCCTTCACTTTCCAACCAGATAATGATCCCAAACATACTGCTCGGATTGTTCTGGAATGGCTGCTATATAAAGTGCGAAAACAGTTAAAACCCCACCGCAGTCACCTGATATTAATCTCATTGAACACTTGCGGGATTATCTCGATCGCCAAATAAGAAAGCAAGAGATCAAAACTAAGAACAGGGGTGATTGTGAGTTCATAATAAAATACCTGAAAGTTTTAAAGAAAAAGTGGGGGGTGGGGGAGTGTTTTTTTAAAACCAAGGAGCCCTATTACTAAGCACACCTAGTAATAATTAATTTCCTTTCATAAACTAACACATTTCATATATTCAAATAGTTTTTAGTCAAAATATTGTACATGCATTTAATTAAATTGTAAATGAGTAATAAAGTTACTTTTGAGTTGGTGATGAGCAATTATCTTCAAAAAAATATTTTAAGGAGAAAGCAAAAGTCTAACAGAATAGCTATTTGTTGTGCGAAAGCATTTATAAAGTAATGAAAGTTACATTTGTTACATTTTGTTGCATTTCATTTGTCTCCTAACTAAGGAGAATAAGCATCAAAAGCGAGAAAAATTCGATTCTCATATCGGATGCAAATAAGGTAATTTAGTAAGGTAAAAAAACAATTAGAATTTACATCTGAACATTTCTATTTGATGAATATTATTAATAATTATCGGTATAATCATCGAAAATTCGAAAAAGAAAAAAAATCCGGAGGTGGGAAGATAAAAGCATAATTAAAAATATTTTACTTCCGGTATTTTCGAATATGAAAATACCGGAATCAATCATGAAAATACCGGAAATCCGGTAAAATACCGGAACACAATCACCCCTGTAAGAATGATCTTAAATAAAGGATTTTTAGGGAAGGGCACAAAATACCATCGTCTGTCACTTAAAATCTAGTAAAATCAGTGCCATCTAGATTGAGAGTTGTTATAAAGGCCTTAGGCTATCCAATAAATTACCATTTTTTTTCTTTTGAAAAATTATAAAATTTGCAATATTAATGTCTTTTTTTTTTTTTTTTGCATACTTACTTTTGTGATGTAAATTACATCCTATTTTAAGGTAAGCTCATCTTGCTAATTAAATATTTGTATTTTTTAAATATTTTTCATTCTGTAATTAAGCTCAATGTTGCTGTAATCGAAATAAATCGTTAATTTGAAAACTCTAATATTGTAAGTCTGTTTTTTTTTCTTATTACATCATCACAAACACTCTGCATACTTACTTTTGTGACTAAGTGTATATGAAGGTGTTCACTGGGATGTTCAGGCATTCCGACTTTAATGCCGTGGCCAGCTGTGCTAGATTACGCGGATGAGGATCCATGGAGCGAATAACCGGATCGAGATGATCTTACATATTCTCGATTCTGTTTGAATCAGGAGAATTTGCTGGCCAGGGAAGAAGGGTAAACTCAATCTGGTGCTCTTTGAACCACGCACATACACTGGCAGCTGTATGGCACTTCGTATTGTCCAGCTGATAGATGCCACCATCCTGAGGAAAGCAATGCACATATAGGGGTGGACATGGTTCTCAAAGACAGATGAGTACTTGTATTAATTCATCGTGCATTCCACAATGATGAGTGAGCCCACGGAATGCCAGGAAAACATTCCCCAGCCCATAATGCTCTTGTCTTCCACTTGGACCGTTCCGGCAATGGTTGAGGGTGTTTGGTTTCAGAGGCTTCAGCCATTTTGGAAAAGCTTCCACCCTTGGCCCAAAAGCCAATGATCATGCCCTTTTGGATGTCGGATAAATCGCCCCGTTTTTGCATTACGCCAATGATAGAAATGGTTTCCAAAGCCCTCACACGCCCTTTATACACCCTCAACTGCATTGTGCTACCAAGTACCTTTTGTGATTGGTAATTTGCTGTCGAGGTCGAAAGTACGTTGTGGTCACATTAATCTGACTGGACCGTGTAAAACACGTCCGAACTTAAGAGTTATCGTTAATAAACACTATTATAGGTTCTGTCAGTTGGCTTATGCTTAAAAAAGAAACAAATAACATCAAACATTCTATTCTAAAAATTAAACAGTCTGTACTTTTTTATGAGACTGTGGTTTATGAATCTGTATCTTTTTTACCAAATCTTTAATTTTAGGATTAGTTCTTGAGAATCCTAAGAAGTTAAAGAGTATTAAGTGCTGTCAATTAATATTCAACGGTATTTAGATTTTTCTGTATTCATAACAAAAAATATTTGTTTAGAAGCGTATTTTGAACCAAATCTACAACAGCATTAGAGGGCTAAAGTGTGTAAATGTGGGAAAAAAATTGTTGGTATAAATTTCCAAATATATATGACGTGGATGACTTTCTGTTGAAGTAAGCTCTTATATTTGATTTCCAATGCAAAAGGTCAGTAATTCTGATTTGTATTTCAGAAGGGTAACAAGTAGTGTCTTGCAGAGAAATAGACAAAGAATTAGAAAAGATCATTTTTTTATGTTCCTGAAAATCACCAAACCTAACACTGAATGTATAAAAAAGGGGGGAAAATTTTCTCCATATATCATTGGAAAATTATTAAATTTGGGTTGAAACTTTCAGTATTAAATTTAATGTTTTATTCTTTTTTCTCTGAAGTAGAAAGAAAAAAACTGAAGTTTCATCATAAAAGAAAATAGATGGCATATACTGGTTCAGGAAACTTTTTTGTACTATTTTAAATTTAAATTACTTAAACGCCGTATAATAAGATATGACAAAATTCATTTTCTTCATTCCTAAGTAGTAAGTCCTCATTGCTTTCCTTCCAGACATTTTAAGAAACACACTCCCTAAAATTCTAAAATCTTATGACTATTTTTCCTAAGGACAGCTGTTTCACATTTCAATGAAGGAGTAACTTGCCATGCTCTCTTTCTCCTAGGAAAAGTTCACAAAACATTCAGAGCTCTAATTCGTTGTTTGTTAATACAGTGAACTCTACAGGGTCACCAGCAGATAAAAAGTCTCATTCTTTGGCAAGGAGTTTGATAAATAATTCGATGATACTTTTGAAGTTTTTTTCCCAAATTATTTTCAAGTAATGTAATAAAAACAATTTAAGGATCAATGTAAGAATGAAGGCTTTCACGGTGTAAATATTAGTTAAGGATTCCGAGCTGTTGTGCCGTGGTCTGAATGGCTTTAATCCATACGTTTCAATCGCAACTGCGGCGGTCATTTTCAGTGGGTTTCGTTGATTAATTTGGCAACTGATGTGAAATTTCAAACTGCTGCAAGATTTTAAATTGAAAACGCAGCGCCCTCTACCTTCCGGCTTGGGATTGACAAATGACCGGATGCCAAAGCTTGTTAATTTTTACTTCTTCCTCCTTCTTGTTAAAATTATTTGGGTGTTTGAATTTTTTTTTTCTATGGCCTCTCTATTAAATCTGGGCAAAAAATTTGAAGTCCGTGAGAGAGGCTAAAATAATTTCTTCAAATTTTTCCCCAGATTGAATAGAGAGGCCATAGAAATTTTCAAACACCCAAATAATTTTAACAAGAAGGAGGAAGAAGTAAAAGTTAACAAGCTTTGGCATCCGGTCATCTGTCAATCCCAAGCCGGAAGGTAGAGGGCGCTGCGTTTTCAATTTAAAATCTTGCAGCAGTTCGAAATTTCGAATCGGTTGCCAAATTAATCAACGAAACCCACTGAAGATGACCGCCGCAGTTGCGATCGAAACGTATGGATTAAAGCCATTCAGACCACGGCACAACAGCCCAAAATCCTTAACTAATAATTTAAGGATCATTTGTGCAACCATACCGAATTTCGTCCAATCTGGTTTCTTAATTTTAGTTGCAGAGTTTTTTTTTTTTTTAATTTCATCACCCGTAGCTGAAACTATTGCAGATCAAGAATCCATTCTGCAGCATCGAAAGTTTCATTCGTGTCAAGCACAAATATGCTTTACAAAGCATTGTCTGTAGCTTCATAGCTTTCGTTGAATGTCCGAAGCTAACACTAAGTACTTTGCCAGATTGTAGCTAAGACAATTTGTAAGCCAGTCTCCTGACACATAATCTTCATACTATCAAAATATTTATCAGTTCAAGGGTTTTAGTTTTTATCAATATTTTTGAGATCAACATTTTCCCCTCAATTTTAGATTTTTTTCAAAAAGTCTTCGCGTGCCACTGTTACTGCTCTGCCGTGCCACATTGTGGCACGCGTGCCCCGGCTTGACCACCCCTGGTTTAAAGGTTATTTGCGCTACCTGGGTAAATTTTCTCCTCCTACAAAGTTACTTGATTTGTATAATTTAAAATGCATCTTTAGATCTTGATTTTTGTGGTTTAATTTTTTTTTTTTTTTTTGAATTGTCACATTTGTTCTCGGCTTTTCTCCAACTTTAATTGTATACTTTTTTTTCTTTTCAGAAAATCTTAATTATTTTGGAGTTTTTTGAAAAAGTAACATTAAATTTAGTGCATCAAAAGAATCAATAAAGTCAAAAAATCCACTTTTCTGAATTTTCCAAAATTAATAACTAATTCATTAAAAATCTCACTTATGAGTTTTTGACGACATTAAGATCGTGTTTTGCCAAAAATTGCATGCAGTGTTTGAGATTCGAGTTCTTTTGCATCTATTAATTTTTTTAATTTTTTTCTTTTCTAATTGTGCTATTTAAGGCAAGCTACCATAAATTTGATTGTTTTATTTTATCATATATATTTGACTTTTGATATTAAATGCCTTATGGCAGCAATCAGTGCCATTATTTGCCAAATCTGCAGCTTCAAATGTTGGCACTCTTGAATCCTATGTGTCTAAAAACAATGCATTATTAGCTATGCCAAAGTGTAGTAGATATTAAAGACTCAAAAATCGTGGTTTGTATTCAACCAATAAGCATTAGAAAAAGATATATCCTTATCAAACATCACAGCAAACTTTTACCCAATTGAATTCCACTTATGTGTACAAACCATGGGTGCAAGACTTTTTGTCTTGGCGAAATTGCGAGACGAAAAACTGGACGTTAAAAAATTTATCTCATTCCTACAATTTTTACCTTATATTTTACCTACAATTTTAAAATTATTTTTTTTGCGACTACAAGGTGTTATGTTGGTCGCCAAACTGGCGACCTACTTTTTCTGAACAAAAATTCATACTAAAGAATAGCACTCTTCAGGGCCCCAACCCGGTCAAACCATGAGTTGTGGTTGGTAATGGGGAAAGTGGAGTATGATGATGATGCAATTACCTTTATTTCAATGCTACATTAGGGTGATTCAGAAATGTATGGAAAAAAAATAAACTTTGTATTTTTGTACGTCTTACCCTCTTATTTTGTGCCACTATATACACTGATTATTTGCGCAAAATTTTGGCAAAATATATTAATATTTAGAGGTCGCTCAAACGCCTTGAAATTTCGTGATATTGACAAAAACGTGATCGTAAATGATATCTATAGAAAAAAGTAGCCTTTGTATTTTTGTGCGTCTTATCCTCTTATTTTGTGTGTGCCACTATATACACTGATTATTTGTGCAAAATTTAGGCAAAATATATTAATATTTAGAGGTCACTCAAACGCCTTGAAATTTCGTGATATTGACAAAAACGTGATCGTAAATGATATCTATAGAAAAAAGTAGTCTTTGTATTTTTATTCGTCTTACCGTCTTATTTAGGCCCTTTATATACACTGAATTATTCGCCCAAAGTTTTAGTAAACTATATTTACATTTAGGAGTACTTCAAATTTTGTGATAGTGGCACAAATGCGAATGTATAATAAAGTTACTTTATTGCTTTTTTATATCTCCGAAGAAAAAAGCGTGCAATCACAAAATGAACTATATATCTGAAAAACCAATGAAATGCAGAAAAGTATGAAAACTAATCAAATACGGAAAAAATATAAAAAACAAATTTAAATACATTAAATATATAGTAATTCGCTCATCAATTCTTGCAATACTTTTTAAGGTTACTTTTTTGCAACTTTGAAACCTTTTCTGTGTTCCTGTACCACTTGAAGAAGACACTGTCGTTGTTTTTCGTCGTTAGTGATAGTCTTAACAAATGCTTCAATAAGGGCCATGCCATGCTCCGTATTGTCGTTTACAATCCTCAGTTTCTTTGGTAGTATAAAGCCTTGTTGGTAGCTATCTTAAAGATTCGAATGCTCAGGATCAAACAGCTGATATATTTTGAGTTTCTTCTTTACATGAATAAGGACGCTAAAAATATTCCAAATCATTTCTTAGTGCTTGCACAAAAAGGGTTGCTGGGAACCCAGCTCTTAGATATTCTTTGCCACTAACGATAAGAATGTGAAAGAAATCAGATTCATATGTTACGAATATCTTTTGTTTGTCCAGCTGCAAGTTTGAACTGGTTGGGAAATATCCAAAACTTGAAGCCATAAAGAATCTTTAACCCAGATATAACACGAGGAATCACTCCTGGGACACGAAAACATACACCAAGAGAAGGTGCTCTGCTCAAGAAAATCGCACTAAGCTCTAGTATCTTCCTTGGACACTTCTTTTACATGGGTCATCAGAAGTTAACTTTGCGCAACTTCCATTACTAGTTGCACGTTGCTCTGAATGTGCTACCAACTCCTCAACCTCATCGTTCCTCACTCCAGGTTTAAAATTAGAATGTTTTATTCTGGACTATGATTGCTAAAACCGCTTAAAAAGCAGTATTGTAGATCCAATGGCAGTGGATGGTTCCACGCAATTGCGTGAACATCGCATCTGACATTGCACGCAATCAAATACCCCAATTCTACCTATTTCTTGGTTTATCGGTTAAAATACCGAGAGACCAAGGGTAGAATAGATTTCGGTTGTTATACCACAGAAAACACAATGTCTAAAATATAATGGCGGAAAGCACAATATAAAAGTTGCTTCCCTTGTTTTTTTTTTCCCCCAAGTTCAAACATGCTCCAACTTTAGTACCGGCAATGCATGTCGTATTGAAACACATACCACGTACGAGCTCAGTAAGTTTCCATTTATCTAACTGGTTATCGTATAGCAGCATTTTCCGTAACAATTCCAATGCCTGACTAACTTACTAGAACCCAGAAGTAAATCATCAATGCTTGTGGTCCTGCTACTAATACTGGTATGAAACCCGCCGATCATCCTTCATTTTCCCAATATATTTTACATAAGTATTTCGTTCCAGTGAACTATCAAAGGAAGTCCTAGATTTAAACGACTTTTGTAAGTTAACGGCTAATTCAGAGCGAATAGTTTGCATTTACCGTTTTATGGACGTTGTCAAATCCTCCCCATTTTGACCCATACTTTGTACTGCAGCAGCTACTATCAAAGTGGCTCTCTGTCACTTATACTGGGACCTGTCTAGAGTGGATGCTAGGTGTTTTAGCCAAATAAACTCATACACCCCAAACAACCGAAAAGAAAACAGAAACCACAGCCCGAGCTTGCAGCTGTATTTTCTACCCAAACTCAGGTAAGAGATAATGCAGCTTTGGAGCCGGGGGGGGGGGGGGGGTAATCGTTACAACTCACTTTGAGCTATTATTTTATTGACTAATTACTTAGTAGAGTAAACTAACGTTTTAAGTTATTCCATTTTATACACTGTTAAAAAAATTTCCTGAAAATAATGAAAAAAGTTACGGCAGCTGAGTTGCCGGAGTGTTTCCGTTTCGTTAATTATATTTCCGTGATTTTACGGAAAAATGACGAACAGAGCGTTCGTCATTTTTCTGTTAGGCATTTTTTCGTTTCGTAATTCTCCGTTCTCCATTTTTTCGGTTCTTATTATCCCCGCTTATACGTTATAGGCTTATACCTATACGCTTTGACTTATATGTATACATGCAAGATGGAAAATTATTTAAATTTTGCAAATTAACAAGCGCTTTTATAGCAGCTTAATATCAATAGCAAATTATCTATGGAAGTTCAATGAATTAGTCCTTTAAGTGTCGCAAAATGCGTAGATTGTGTAGAACAACAAATGCACAAATTGAAATTTTAAGAAACATTTGAAAATTTGCGAAACAATATAAACATATAAAAAGAACAAACATGGGTAATGTGCTGCCTTATCTTTTTCGTTTGTTCTTTTTATATGTTTATATTGTTTCGTAAATTTTCAAATGTTTCTCAAAGTTTCTTAAAATTTCAATTTGTTCATTTGTGTTTTTTCCAATCTACACATTTTGCGCCACTTAAAGGACTAATTTATTAAACTTTCATATATTATTTGCTATTAATATTAAGCTGCTATAAAAGCGCTTGTTTATTTTGCAAAATTTCAATAATTTTCCATCTTGCATATATAAGTATAAGCGTATAGGTATAAGCCTATAATGTAAAAATGTGGGTGATTAAAATATGGGAAAATGAGAAACAGAAAAATAGAGCAATTAAAAAAGGAGCGTAAACTAGGTCACCGGAAAATTATATATATATAAGACAAAATGATGAGCAAAAATGTAAACTTAAAACTCTTACGAATTTTGTTTTTTAGAAAAAGTTTGAAAATATCCGCTCATATACTTCAAACTTTTAAACATCTTGCCTTTAAAAAAAATACTAAAGCAATACAAGAATTGGCTTTTTTTTTTCATTAAAAATTTTAGTTCATTAAAATAACATGATTTCTTTAAAAAGATTACATCAATCTCGCATAAAATACTCAAATATTTTGAAGATGGAATGATCAATGCATAGTATTTCTGAGCGCATAACTTCAAAAAATTCAAAAGTATTAACAAGGTGCATTCTTTTAAAAATATTTTCTCTTATGTTTGAATAAAAATTAAGTTCTTCCGAAAGTTCTTTTTTTCCTTTCTGAATTTGAAACATTCGTGGTTCCTTAAAAAAAAAATCCTGTATTGTTACTGATTTCCTCTATTTTCATATATATTTACGTTATGGTGTTCATAGTGATCAACACTTTCAGAAATGCACTCTCAAAATTAACGAACTTTCTTTGTTTTTGATGAAATCACTTCCAAGAATATACCCCGAGCGAACATTTCGTAATTTTTTGGGGATGAATTTCGTCAAATGTAGCGAAATATTTCTTTATCCTAGTATTGTCAAATTGACAATCATTTTCGTAGTTTTGACAACATTAATTTCGTCACATTAACGAAGTAAAGTCATAAAGTAAAAAAGCTAAGTTTTGAAACTAAGCTTTTAAATCTTGATATAAAATTACAAAAATCATTTCCCTAAATTTTACTAACCCTCAGCACCAGTAAGTTCATACATGCAACTACTAAAATGCACAATTGGTTTACATCATGAAATAACTAACTGTTAAGTCTGGACTCAGATTAAAATAAAAATAGCAGAAACAAAAATAAAAATTCTTACCTCTTAAATAAAAATTTTCTTTTTTTTGTTGCTCAAAAAAGGCAACAATAGAGCGAGTAGATTTTAAAATGTACTAACACGCCCTTTTGTTGCCTATTTTGAATTTATCCATTGCGATAAACGAAGTCTTCTTAAAAATGTTGAGAGGAAATGCTGGATACCGAATAATCACATGAAAAGATCCAAATTATTTTTCCAGTCAATTTGATTAACTACGCAGAATCCTGGAACAATTCTTCTTCGAATGCTATCAATAGTCAACGCTCTTCGACGAAGCATTTTCAAATTGAAACAAAATGGCGCACACATAATAACGTCCTGAGGAACACGATTAAATAACATTCGACTGTGATGACAAACGACGAGACACAGATGTCCTCTTTTCCACGCTAATGCGAATAATACAGCTTTCACAGAAGCGTAAACATGCACATTAATTCTCGATGACTTTACGTTACTTTTGCTGCGCACTTTGATTCAGTTATGAATCATTTGTGCTGCCGTCGTTTCTGCGCACGCCCCAAGTCTCTTCAGACTGTATCTAACTCTCTCGTGCGGTTATATCTCAACCACAAAACCGGGTAAATTCCGTTTTTTGTTTCTCCAACTTGGTAATTCACGGAATAGTTCCGTTTTTTCAAGGAAAAGTTCTGTTTTGAAACGAAAACGGAAATTTACTGTTAAAATCCGTAAAAATCTTCCTGAAAATTCAGGTTTTTTTTAACAGTGTATGGCACCCCTGGGGTAGTAAGAGGGACTCGGGATGCCATAGGACTCTCGTAAGGAGCCACAGGGAGCCAAATTTCACCTTCAAGGGTGAAAGGGAGTCAAGTGGCCCTCTTCATGGGGTGACGCTGGAGCTACAACGTTTCACCCTAAAAGTTGTGCAACCTGCAGTTTTAACAGTGCACATGTAGGACAGTCCAAATATAACCTGTTCCAGTTGCGCAATAAAAGATTTTAGGGTCAAAACTCTGTTAAACCCTTGATTTTAACAATAACTAATCCGAGAATTGCCCCTCATGACAAAAGAAGAATTGAATCCCAAGAGTTGAATCCCATGGCAATTTATATAGATTTTAGGACTATCATATCCCTCTGCCCAAAAAAGAGCACAAATTCTTGCTGTACTCGTGGCCTGTTCACACTTAAAATTGTCTTGATTTTAACAAAACGAGATTTTTTTCTCGCTTACAAAATTTATAGTTTTATGAACGTATGCCCTTTTTTTTTTTTTTGTAAATTTATGTATTCTGAGGATCGAAAACAAAAAAAAAATGCTACATAGACACGAATGATACGATTCATAATAATTATTTTTTAAAAAAATGCATCACTTCTATATATCTCAAAAATTCACATTTGAAAAAAGTAACAATACTAATATCGAGGCGTTAAAACGTAATGGTAACCTCTTTTTTACATATTATGATCAGGAATCTGAGGCAGATTCACAATGTCGAAAATATTGTAACTGCTAGAGGAATCCAGAACCACACGGGCTTCAAAAGGAATACAAAATGCATATGATGATTAAATGAAAAATGATCAAATAAGATTTGTGCCAAAATATAATTGAAGTTAAAAATGAACGCAAATAAAGCACAAATTCCGAAGAAAGTAAAGCATTACTGCATGCGATCTTGCATGCTGTACTATCTACCTAATTTGTGTTTTATTTACGTTGATTTTTAACTTCCAGCATATGATAATTGCCTTTCATAGACCTGCGATAGACAAAGGGGTGCAATAAGCCCATTGTGAAGCGCCCAGAAACCTGCGACTGTCAGGAGTATACGTTTTTCATTACTCATTAAAGTTCAACACCATAATTTAGTACTACAATGCTATGACTCAAAAGAACTTACAATTGCTTTTCAACGCAATAAAATGCAAGTTTTCATAGTATTTTTGTGTTTCTGAGAAACTTATTTATTTATCCACGCCGAACAGTTTTGTAGGTAAATTAAATAACAAAATCTAACACTGTAGCTTTTATTGCTTCGGAGGAACAAAAAAGTTACACAATAACAATCATATTTTTTAAGTACATTTATTATTAAACATACGCAAACAATTTACTTCAACTTATAATCCTACTTCACAAATTTTCCGATCTTTAACGTTTGTAGAAATTTCCTCCTTAAAACAAGCCTTTTCTATTCCCTATACTTCTATCACACATTTTCAAGACTTTTATTTCATTTTAAATGCTTTCCACCTCAATGTGAAACACGTGGATGTTACTTTTCTTTCTTCGTTTGAGACAATTCCAATGATCCTAAATAATCGTGAAAACTGGGAACTGCAGCGTAAAAGAGCCTCGTAAAACATACTTTGGCTCTCCACTTCATCCTGAGCCACGGGCTCCTCAAATGCTTTTACGATCCATAAATTTATGATCTGCAAGCACATGTCGGATTAAAGTCTCCAATTCACTTTTGTTGTCCGGACGAATAAATTTGAGCTTATCGGATGCATTTTGAAAATTGTAAAAAGAGTAAATGAACAAAATGAAAAAGAGGGGGTGGAGAGAAAGAATCAGCTAGTTGACTGCCCTATTGGTATCATAATGCAAATGGTACCTTAGAATCAATACGGAAATGCAATTTAGTGAGAGCGTAAAACAATATTCCACAATATACAGTAAGCCCTCGTTACATCGCGCCTCATTATATCGCTCATTCGGATAAATCGAGCTTTTTCATTGTCTCCTAAAAATTTACATAAAAAGTATTGCTTTACATTTGACATCAGAGAAAAATAAAATGTTTTACTTCACAGAAATAGGAGTTCCATCTTTTTTTTTTTTTTTTTTTCATCATCTAGCATTTTTTTCTATACACTTTATTTGCTGCATTTCAGCAGCAATTTTCGATTTATGTACCAGCATTACACCATAAAATATTTAATTTTTTTTTCGGTTGGTAAGAAAAAATGGTAGACTTATTTCCTTTTGCCTTTATTTTAAAAATTGTCTTTACCCTACACTGCATTATGTTGCCAATTGGACACATGACAATTTTTCCTCCCTATGAATAACAGAATGTAGTCATAAGGCAACTCAATGCAAGCAAGTACTGGGTATCTTTAAAGGAATTATCACCATTTATCCTCAATACATGGCAGCACTGGTCTATTACATGCTCTTAAAGGAATCCATATGAAAAGTTTTTAAAATCACTTAAACTATCAAGTTTTTAAATTACTTTTTACAATGAATTTTTTTTTTTTTTTTTTGTCGTTTAAAGAAATAAGTACCTGACAACCGACTTGAGCAGTTGAGGGTGTATAAAGGGTGTGTGAGGGCTTTGGAAACCATTTCTATCGTTGGCGTAATGCAAAAATGGAACGATTTATCCAACGTCCAAAAGGGCATAATCATTGGCTTTCGGGCCAAGGGTGGAAGCATTTCCAAAATGGCTGAGTTTTTGAGCTGTTCGCTTGCCATCGTGGTAAAAGTGTACCGTGCATGGTAAAACGAGACTGTCAAAAATTAGCGACGTGGAAAATGTGGCGCACCAGGAGCCATAGATGACAGAAGCGAACGATGGCTGCGGAGAAGCGTTCGGGTTGATAGACGGTCTGCCGTTAAGCAACTGACCCCTCTGATGAACCAAGGGGCTACCAACATCATCTCCCACACTACAATGTAGTAGACGTTGCTGCGTCTAGGCTGCCAAAGCACAAGACTAGTTTATGCAGCTATGCTGACTACTGTTCATCGACGACGAACCCTGGAATTTGCATGCCAGTACCACAGCTGGACGTTTATTGAGTGGCCACAGGTAGAATTTACTGGTGAATCAAGTTTAATGCTCCATCGGGCAGATTGACGTTGGCGTATAAAGCGTGAAACCTCTGAAACCAAACACCCTCAACCATTGCTGGAACGGTCAAGGCTGGAGACGGGAGCGTTATGGGCAGGCGGAATGTTTTCCGGGCATTCTCTGGGCTCACTCATCATTGTGGAAGGCACGATGAATTAATACAAGTACGCATCTGTCTTTGCGGACCATGTCCGCCCCTATATGTGCATTGTTTTTCCTCAGGATGATGGCATCTACCAGCAGGAGAATGCGAAGTGCCATACAGCTAGCTGTCAATACACGTGCGTGGTTCGAAGAGCACCAGAATGAGTTTACCCTTCTTCCCTGGTCAGCAAATTATCCTGATTAAGACAGAATCAAGAATATGTAGGACCATCTCGATCGGGTTATTCGCTCCATGGATCCTCATCCGCGTAATCTAGCCCAGCTGGCCACAGCATTGGAGTCGGCATGGCTCAAACTACCAGTAAACACCTTCAGGGCCCTAAATAAATCTGTTCCTACACGTCTCGCAGCACTCCGCTCAGCGAAAGGTGGTTTTTCAGGCTTTTGACAGGTGGTCACATTAATGTGACTGGACTGTGTATATATACAAGAATCGTTCGTTTAAAGATATTAGACATGAATAAAATAAATATTTATCCTCGTTTAAATGCGTTTTACATCAAAATAATTATTTGGAAAAAGTCTAGGACATAATACATGTCTGTAGCCATTTGGCAACAATATGCAGGAAGCATCCAAAGAACATTTCAATTCATCTCTGTAGTTCATGAAGTATGTGTTTTATTTATGTTTCGGACTAGCTTATTTCTCTTTTTGAAGGTATAAGTATAAAATAATCATGCGGACCAAAACGTGATACTTTCGGGTTTTCTACCATTTATTAGACCTCGCAATTATCAATGCTTTTTTGTTGTTCAACAAAAATTCGATACAGAAAAGCCTTTGAAACGTGTTCATTTTATATTTCAGTTACCACAAACTTTGTGTTTACACGGACAGGTAAAATCTTACTACTATTATATATGCGTAAGTTTGTATGGATGGATGGGTGGATGCTATATTTGTTCCTCTTTCACACAAAAACTACTGAATGGATTTTAATGAAACTTTTACCATAATGTAGCTCATACATCAGAATAACACAGGCTATAATTTATAGCGATATTCGAAAAAGTTCGATAGGTAGCGCTTTATTCATTCCAATTTAAGGTACATTTTTCGCATAAATCCGCGAAGGCTTCCAACAAACTAATTCAGTATTTAGTGCATCATCTCAACTCCCTGTCGATAGCTAGAACTGCGTGTATCATTTCCACTTTTTGCATTAAAATTTCAAGGCAAATCAAAAAGTAATTTTTTTCAGCTTCATTTTTAATATCCAGACTTTTACATAGACATTGCAAACGCTCGCGGGGCCTCTTTTTAACGAGCTTTTACCATGATTTGTATATTAAAACATTTTGTAGTCTTGGAAGTAGAATATTTATCTTTAAGCAATGTTTCTTTTCTTGCTTTGAAACGTGCAAATATTATTTTGTAGAATAAATTATATTCCTTTATTAATAGATTGTTCACTGCATCAATTATTTTCGCAAGTTTTGTAAATATGTGTTTTAGAGTATCGGTAACGTAATAGCTTGAAGAGATTGGTAACTAACAAATGAATTAGGTTCATTATTTTCCAACTTAATGGAGTATTCAATACAACTTAACGGTATTTTTTAAATTTGTTTGCGTTGATTGGGCACTTTCTCGGGGTACTTACAATTGGGCAGCTACTTAGTATCCAATTGAGCAGAAATTTTGCCAAATTTGTTGCAAGAAGATTTTAATGACTGAGATTCTCGGCGATTTTTTCAACTGACACCAGTTTTTGTGCGAAAGACTACGGAAGAAAACTTTACTTCTTACATGATGTAACCAAAATAAAATGATTATAGTCTGATATTTATCGACTGCGACAAAATCTTAACTATCAATATAATACTCCCACATTTGAAAAGTTCAGTTTTTTTTCTTTCGTTGGCCAATTCCGGAGGTATCCATTAAAAACCTTTTTAAAATTATGTCAAAACGTAAAATAATCCGCATTCCAAAATTATAAAACCCTTAAACAAGACTAAAATTATCATTAATTTGCTTTTTTGCTCAAATAATTGTCAAGTGTTCCCACTAATTTCGAAATCATTTAGGAGCCTCATTTTATGGTCAGCAATAGTATCTCAGCATTTAATGACTATTTCTCTGTGGCAAAAAATAGTGACTTAATAACACTTAGTGTATTTTCATAAAGTAGGGAGGGGAGCAAAATTATCCTAGGTGTAACAAAACAGTTACCGCAAATTTGGTGACATTTTAAAAATCGTCAAAGCGACGTGTCTTGAGTTATTTCAAATCAGGAAAAAAAAAACAAAGGTGAGTATAAATTGTTTCTCAATATTATTACTGACCCAGGCAACGCCGGGTATTTTTACTAATAATTAATAAATTTAAAATATAGTTTAAAAAAACTAAAAAATACCCTTTTATATTCGAATCCGTTGTGATCACCACCGATTTTCCTCTGATTTTCAAAACTACTGAATATCCGCTAAGTTTACATGCACTTATAATACATCAACATTTTAATATAGGGTGAAGTGGGGTAATTGCGTACTTGGGGCAAATGTGTACTCATTTGAAAAAAGGAGGAAAAACTGAAGCTAGCTGCTATCTAGTGGCGCCATTTGGAAGCCTGTAGTTCAGGGATCATTTCTCAGATGGCTGCACCTATGTCCAGATAATAAGGCTTTGTCAATCTGCCTCCATTTCGTCAGGTGTTTTTTTCGTTATGAATCACATTTCGTGGACTTTTGTTTACAGTGATGCAGGATCACCATTTTCAGCTAGATTTGATTAGTTCTTGGATAAATCACTTGAAGGTAAGTTATTTTCTTCATTAATGGCTGCAGATTAGTTAAATTAATGTTTACCTGTACATAGTGTTGGGGTATACATTTACCCCGGTTTGTTTTCAGTCACGGGGTAAATGTGTATTTTCTCCTGGGGCAAATGTGTACTACAGTACACATTTACCACAAGCAAAATTTACATAGAATACACATTCACCCACTCCTTATTAGACTTTTACAATCTTATTAGGGCTTATATTTTTGTTCCCAAATGTTTGATTGACCTCCTCACAATAAATTAATTGAAAAAAAAGGAGAAAACACTTTCGCTTACCCTCACTCAGAAGATATTAGCGAAATCGATGGCAATGCTATTGTCACCAAGCTTCCAGAACCATCTGTTGGAAGAAGAGGTGTTTTGATATTCCCAGTTAAATTTTCCTTCTACAACATGGGTTAGCAGAGTTGCTGGAGGTCTCACTCAAATTTTCTATTCACATTTAAGCCAGGACTTGCCACTATAATTCCTTTTTTTTTTACCTTCCAAGATGCAAATTTTGACATGTTCTTTTCAATTTTGCTATTAAAGACATTTGTTACCCTTTACTCCTATGCTTTGTACTTTGTTTTCACCTTTGTAAACTGTGCCAATTAAGAGAGGACAGAAGGTGGGCAACAAAAAAACTGCATAGCTTCCGCTGGAATATTCGGAAATAAAAAAATCATATACAGAATTTTTTGTCCTTAACTGCTCTTTTGTACTTATTTGGCCCAACAGCAAAACAACTGAATTGTATAGGATTTTCATGCGGCGTACACATTTGTCCCAACTTGTGGGGCAAATGTGTACTTCGGAGGTGGTTTTAAAAACATAGCAATACAACCATGAAAAAAATATTTTTATAAAAATTCTTTGGGTGATTTGTAATCTAGAGAAACGCCGCTAAAAGATGATATGAAAAAAATAAAATTCTGAATAACCCTCTCCCCACCAGAGACTGAAGAAGTTGAATTTCATCAAAACAGGTACACAATTACCCCACTTCACCCTAGTTTAGCCTTTAGAATAAAAATTGTGTTAAATATATCACTTTTATATTTGCAAAGAACGTACATTTTTTCTTTTATTCAGAATTACATACATACACACATATATACAAACAAACCCACATGTGAAACTAATAAAGGCGTATTAAAAAGAGGGACACCATTAGCAACAGAGGAACTAGTTACAAACCAAAAAAAGGAAGATTGCTCGAGGGAGTCTCCAAAAGATATCATATTTGACAGAATTGATCATCTGCTAGAACACAGTATGAATGAACAACAATGTAAAATGTCAAAATGTACAAAAGTACAGTGATTTGCAAAAGTACAGTGCACCGAATGTTTAATTCCTCTATTTTTTACAAGAAAAAGCTCTTTTCGAGACTATCATTTAAAATTATTTTTATCTGTTGAATGCATGAAGTAGCCATTTGACAACAAAACTGTTTTTAACTAAAAAGTTGTGAAAATTTTGAGTTATTTTTTTTTAAATATTTGTATATGTTTTCTTATTACATTGAAAAACATATAGATTTTTTCCTAAGAAAAATAAAAAAATCATGCAGTGTAGGGTTAATATGATAACAAACTAATAGTTTTATAGAGGCACATGCCACTAATTGTTGCATTAATTCAGTCCCTATTTTTCCTGACCACTGCTACATCGCGTTTTCGGATATATCGCTCATTTGTGTTGTCTCCCGACAAGCGCGTTGTTTTTTTTTTTTTTTTTCGAGAAAAAAACGCGAATTTCAACCTCTATTTTCAATAGCACTAAACTTGGCTAAGAAAGTCTAAAGATTTAGGACAACAAGTATACATATTGCAAATGTATTGTTAGACATTTGCTGCTATTTTTTCCATCAAAAATTCAATATTTGAAAACTTTGACTAAACACCCTTGAGGAGCAAGCTCTTCATATATACACATCTACATCGTAAATGTACATTATGTAACAAAATCACTCCTGCTTGGAATAAGACTTACATCCTATAACTATTTTTATTCGTTTTTTAATAGTTAACACAGACAGATGACAACTCACCTCCCCTCAATAACCATCTCGCGTATTCTAACCATGTATTAGCATTCCATAAATCCACTCCAGTTTATGTTTATTTTAATGAGAATGCAAAGTTAAGTTTTAATGGTGTTGTCTCAAAGATGATAAATTCATCATCGTAAACCTTTTCACGGTGTCTCATTGTAAAGTGCAAACCTGCGTCAAATTTACGAGTCTCTTTTATGTTGCACCCATAATTCGGAATGCACACAGAATTACGAGGAATTTTCAGCACAAAGCGCTTGTTTAAAAGCTCACATGCTTTCAAAGCTTCGTGAAATATGGAAGATGAATAATATAGGGAATTTTCATCTGGTGATTTTTGTCTGAACTAGGGATTGATATCGATGGCGATGTATCTTTTATTTTCTTGTGCCATTTCAACTTTAGCAAATCAAGTGATGTACATATTTTTTTCTGTATTGAGCAAAATTGTTGTTTTGCTATTTTTTTTCTTCCGTACTAAGCAAACGTACACTGCAAAAAATGAACTGTTGTTCTAACAGTATAATACTGGCGGCAGAGGTTCCAATTTGAAACTGTAAAGTGCACAGTAATAAACAGTAAAACTGGCAATTTTATAGTTTCTTACTATAAAGTTGGCAATTTTACAGTTTATTGATGTAAAATTTTAGATGTATTATACTTTAAAAAACACAGTATATTACTGGCAGCAGAGGTTCCAGTTTAAAACTGTAAAATCCACGGTAATGAACTGTAAAATCGGTAATTTTACAGTTTAATACTGTAAAGTTAGCAATTTTAGTTTATTACTGTAAAATTACCAATATTTACAGTTTATTACAATAAAATTAGCTGTATTATACTAAAAAACCAACATTTAATTTTTACAGTTCACTGATTTACACTTTTTTTTCTGTCGTAAGCGAAACTGGTGTTTCACAAACTTTCTTTTCGTCTTAGCAAAACTGATGTTCCACATGTTAACCCCTCTCTTCGAAAAATAATGTTCCACGTATATCCCTCTCCTCCCCCCCCTCCTCCCGTCTTTAGAAAACTATTGTCCTGCTTTTTTTTTCTCAGTTCTTAAGTGAAAGAATTTTCTACATTTTCCCTCGTCTTTAGCGAAATTAGTGTTTCAAATTCCTTCTTTCCGTCTTAAGCAAAGCAAATGTTCAACACTTTTTTTTCATTCTGCAATAAAAACTAGATTTCTGCATTTTTTTTCTTTTTTTTAAATCTTCAGAAAAACTGGTGTTTTCAGTAGGAACTCAGTGAATCTTTAAAAAAAACTAATATTTCACAAATATAGCAAGACTAGTGCTTCACAGATTTTTTTTCAAAACCAGAGTAAAACACTTTTTCATAATTCTGAAGCCATTCATTGTTTCACATACCCCATTCCCTACTTAGCCAAAACTGGTGCTTTGGCGATTAAAAAAAAAAATGTTTTTCGAGGTATTTAGCTGTAAGGTTTACATCTGTTGAAACATGTCAGATTTTATAAAACAATATCAAAGCAATTAATCCTGTAACTATTTATATATTACCAACAAGTTTGAGTGGTTTTCAAGCAGTGGAGTGGTAGGCATTCTGTAGCATTTTCGAGGCTCCTGAAGAGCTTTTTCTTTTCTATTTCGAAACATATATATAATTAGCTCTCTTCATAATCACTTAGAGTCAGCCTCATTAGATTGTTTGAGAAGAAGTCAAAAAATTACTTGGTTTGGACTGCTGCATTCAATTCCCTTGTGTAACTTTCTGAAGATGCTACACATTTCAAATGCTTAAACAGAAAAAAAAAGTGAAGGCTTACTAAAGCACATGATTCAACACACTGCAAAACACTGTTTTTACATTACAATTCTGGCAACCAAGGTTCCAATTTAAAACTAAAATGGTCAGTAATAAACTGTATAACAAGCAATTCTTAAGTTTCTTACTGCAAAGTAAGAAATTTTACAGTTTATTGCAGTAAACCTTAGCAGTATTATGTTTTTAAAGAGCAGTATAATACTGGCAGCAGAAGTTCCAGAATAAAACTGTAAAATTCACGGTCACAAACTTTAAAATTAGCGATTTTAGTTTATTACTGTAAAATTAGCAATTTTACAGTTCAGTGCTGTAAAGTTAGCAATTTTAGTTTATTAATATGCAATTAGCTGTATTATAGTGTAAAAACAACATTTATTTTTTAGTGTATATATATATATATATATATATATATATATATATATATATATATATATATATATATATATATATATATATATATATATATATATATTATATATATATATATATATATATATATATATATATATATATATATATATATATAATATATATATATATATATATTATATATATATTATATATTATATATATATATATATATATATATATATATATATATATATATATATATGACATGATACTTATATCTTTATGTCCTCTGGGGTTAGTATCACACTCCAACAAGTTGGAAAGAAAATGGGAAAACTGCAACTAAGGCTTACTTTCTTATAAAAGAGCGAGAGCCTTTTATAAGTCTTCCACGTTTTTTGTGCTCATGTATTGACAGCTTGAAATCCGGGAAACATGAAAACTCTTATAAATACGAGAAAAAGCACTGGAGCTGGGCTCCTATTAGCTGTCTTGACCACTAAGACATATCCACAACGGAAGATTATAGATTTCTTAGCCAGGTCTCGGAATTTGGTTTTAATAGAAATCTCATATCAATGTTGTGAAAATACTCCAAAAATCACGCTTTAAAACTACCATTATTAACTGCGTAAAAATGCTCTTAACAAAATCCAAAGCAGTTTTAATGACCATTTCAACTACAAGAATAAATAATAATGCTGCAAAAAATGATTTTTTTTTACAGTATAATACTAACAGCCGAGGTTCCGATTTAAAACTGTAAAATGCGCAGAAATAAACTATAACAAGCAATTTTACAGTTTATTGCTGTAAAATTAGCAATTTTACAGTTTAGTACTGCAAAATTAGCAATTTTTACAATTGATTACTATAAATTTAGCTGTTTTATACTGTAAAAACCAACATTCATTTTTTACAATGCAATAATAATAATAATAATTAAAGCAAGTGGATACAAGGAGCTTTAGTGCTTGAAAAATGGAATTGTAAATTTGACTCAGAAAATTGCACAAAAGATAAAAACTCTTATTCAATGCCATTTTTTGCCCAAAGGCGATAATGTTAACATTACCCAGATTCTCCTTCTTTCTTTTCTTATTTGAATATTTTCTTTGAAAAGTTTCCTTTGGGAACTTTCGCAATTTCTTTTTTCAGAAGGAAAAAAAACTAAATACATATTTTATTGACAGACATTTTGTACATTTAGGTTTGATTTATACTCATTCCGAATTCGTAAGACTCATAAAGTGCTTTTTATTTAACCTATTACTTTTATCATATCTAGAGAAGCGCAGGCGCTTAAGAGAATAGCTGTGGGCACAATTTGATGCAATTCAAGGCATTTGCCGTGCACTTTGTTAAAGAATACTTCTGGCTTTTTGTGCATAAATAGAAGTCGAAGATTTAGACACGTGGCAAAATATTTCTTTACAGTTTTATGTTCTCAAAATGATCAAAGGAAAAACATTTTGTGCTATGTAGCTAGAATATCGAAGCAAATACATTTATCTTTAAAAAAAAATAAACGTTTCTGAAAGAAAGATTCTTTTAGATTACTGAAGTGTGGTGGAAGCATAAGTCACTATGTATGGCTAATGCAAAATTCAAAAATGGAACTCAGAGGGATAAATTGGAAGATGAAGAAATAAATATTTTACTTCTCGAAATCGTTTAAAAATTTAGTGAAATAAAATAAGTATCAGCTCAACCATATTGTTTATCATATTGTATATGTTTGACCCAGGTCAGAAATTCCGGTTTTCATTTGTTAACTCTCTGAAACGCAATTCAATTTTTTATTGAAAATTCATCGCATTACATTTTAGTTTTTAAATATTTCACAGAGTACTGCGTAGTAAATATGGCTTTTTTTTTTCTTCACAGAAGAATAAAAAATAACTTCATAAGACCAATGTATTTTTGTATGATGTCTTAAAAATTGTATTATTTTTATTTTGTGGCCTTTCACCAAAGAAAGAAAGAGTAGTTGCTAAAATGTTAGAAATCTTAACACATCATTGTTTTTATTTTTTTTTTTTAAACATGTTTACGCACATATATAAATGAATGAACAAAAAGAGAAAAAAAATAGAATAAACGCGTTTTCAAGAAATGTTTTTGAATTAAGCTTGAAATACTCAGATTCCATATAACTAAATATTTAATTATAGTTTCAGAAAACTAAAAAATACGCTTTTAGAGAGTTTTTCTTTACAAATATAAAAGTAATACACTTAATACTATCATTAATACTAAAGGTTAAACTATATTTCCTGACACTCTAACTGATTTTCAAAACTATTAAATATTCGCTAAGTTTACAGTGCACTTCCCTAGTAAAAATGACCCATAGAGATCAATAGAAAAATCTATTGATATCGGTAGAGCTCTATTGATATGAATTGATTTCTGTAGATGTCTCTATTGGTATCGATAGAAGCTATTGATACCTGTAGCCTGTTGATCATATCCTCAATGGATATCCATAGAAGACGTATAGACATAAATAGAAATTTGGTCAGTAGGAAAGCATCCCAATGGATATCAATGGAAGCGCTATAGACAGCAATAGAAATTTGGTCAGTAGGAAAGCATTTCAATGGATATCAATAGAAGCTTTATAGATATCAATAGAAATCTGGTCAGTAGGATACTGATCCCAATGGATATCACTTAAAGCTTTAATTGACATCAATACAAATCCGATAGGTTATACTAATTCCAATTGATATCTGTAGAAATGAAATCATTAAGTTTAAACTTAAGTAGTAAGTCTCGGTAAAATTAGTGAGCTAGGAAGGTTATCAATAATAATAATAACAAAAAGCAGATGATTTTAAAGTTTGTAAATAAAGATAACTATAATTTTAAAATAATAAATTTCGACTGAAATTTTAACTGATAAAATTTCTGACTTTTTAAAATCTGATATTACAGATTCATAGATTATGCCAGTCATTTTTTTTCTTTATGTTTGAAAAAAAATCAAAAGTTTTCTTTCAAATCATCACAGACATATGGTTCAACCATTCATTTCAAAGATATTATTTAAAAAAGACAATTAAAGAAAAACACATTGTTATTCTTTAAACTGGACACAAAAAAATTGGCCTCTTAAGGTGTAATAGGGTGGGTCGAAAAAAGCTTTTTTTTTTCTGATCAATTTCTAATAGCACGGTAAACTTGCCCATGGGCATCCTAATAACGGAAAAAATAATAAAAAAAATAATTAATTACTTTTGTAATCCCGCAAGAGCTCTAAAGTTTAGAAAAAAAGGGAAATATCTGTAATTTTTAACGATGAATATTTTTTTCAAAAAATATTTTTTTAATTTCTAATAGTGCGGAAAACTTGCGCATGGGCATTATAATAACCGGAAAAATAATGAAAATAATATTTAATTACTTTTGTATAAGCGCAAGAGCTCTAAAATTTAGAAAAAAAGAGAAAAATCTGTAATTTTTAGAGATGAATTTTTTTTCAAAAAATATTTTTTTCTTTTTTCTAATAGTGCAAAAAACTTGTGCATGGGCTTCCTAATAACAGCAAAAATGATTTAAAAAATAATTAATTATTTTTGAAACCACGCAAAAAGTCTAAAACTTAGGAAAAAAAAGAGAAAAATCTGTAATTTTTAAAAACATATAATTATTTTTAAAAATATTTTTTTTTATATTTAATAGTATAAAAGCTACTCTTGTAGTTATAGAAATTGGTTAAAAAACTTGGGGTACATTGCCATTTGCTTGAATTTCCTCAAAAACCCTAAAAATACTTTTTTTTTTTTTGGACGAAATCACATATCGCAGTTTATTGCATATTTTAGCATATTTTTTACAGATTCTAAAATAATACTAAATCAAGTCCCAACCACACCTTACCCAATCAACCAACCAATTTGGGTGTGCTTACTTACACACTTTGAATTCTGACTTCGAATCAAATTTTTGCATTAAAGATCCTGATTTTAAGGTTGTCTTAATAAAATTTTCTCTGTTTTCATGCCAGTAAACTTTAGCAGCAGCTTCTGTGACTAGTTTTACACACCTCTCCACTAACTGTGTGTGGCAGGGAAATTTCAATTAATCAAATTCTGGAAGGGTTTTTTATTTCAATAGGGTTGAAATATTTTCTGTAGACATATTTGACAAAAGGGGTGGAGGTATCAGCTTACAATTTGTCCAATCAATTAGTCAAGATAGTCAGTGGCTTCAAAGTTAATTGAAGAAAGCTTGAAAGCTCTAATGTGGCCCCTGGCTTTCAGTATCTTCCTGTATAGCCTAACTCTCTAACGTGCTGTCTGTCATCCATTATCATCGCCAGCAGGAGATTCTCTGGATGGCAGAAGAAAGAGTTTCTCTGAATGACTGGATCGATTATTTTTTTCATGTTGTCCGGAAAATGGTTGTTTAAATGATCTTTAATACGTGCTTCGGACCATCTTTCACAGTGTTGTGCACTTTGATATTGAACCAAACAGGAGCGTAGGTCTTTACAATGTAATTTGCAAGGGTTTTCATTTGGCTTGTCGGACCTATTTGGGAAACATAAAGTCTTAACACCCGGTTTGCACAAGTTAACCATCTGGAATGGCTGAGGGGCCCAGGATTTTTAGCTGCTAATTCTGGATCACAGCTTCCTGTGCTTACTGCTTGAACAATGTCTAAAAGATATTTCTGATCTTTACTGAGGTCAGTTTTAATTATTGTGACGGTAACTTCAGATTGAATAGGCACAAAATCAAACAGGATATTTTTTCACAGTAAGTCAGTTGCTTGCCCATTGGACCACTGAATGATGCTGACCCAGTTGATGTCCCGTCTAATTGCTCAAACAAATATTTGTAAGGAAGCTCATTCAAGTGTAACAAATAAATAAACCACTGCGGTGGTCGCTGACACTGAACTTCAATGTTCCGTACAACACTATTTTTTTCAACCAGTGTTTGTAGCTGTCCCATCACATCCGATAACTTCTACTGCACTCATGTCATGTGTCGAAAATGCTTGTGGCAATATCATTGCCGGTTCCTGTGTTAGGTGAAACATGACCATAAAAAAAAAGACATAAAAAATAAGTATTTTTAGGGTTTTTGCTCAAATTCAAACGAACGGCAATGTACCCCAATTTTTTTAACCAATTTCTATAACTACAAGAGTAGTTTTTATACTATTAAATATTAAAAAAAAATATTTTTAAAAATAATTATATATTTTTAAAAATTACAGATTTTTCTCTTTTTTTTCGAAATTTTAGACCTTTTGCGTGGTTTCAAAAATAATTAATTATTTTTGCTGTTAATAGGAAGCCCATGCACAAATTTTCCGCATTATTAGAAATAAAACAAAAATATTTTCTGAAAAAAAATTCATCTCTAAAAATTAGATTTTTCTCTTTTTTTTCTAAACTTTCGAGCTCTTGCGCTTATACAAAAGTAATTAAATATTATTTTCATTATTTTTCCCGTTATTATAATGTCCATGCGCAAGTTTTCCGCACTATTAGAAATTTAAAAAAATATTTTTTGAAAAAAATATTCATCGTTAAAAATTACAGAAATTTCCCTTTTTTTCTAAACTTTAGAGCTCTTGCGCGATTACAAAAGTAATTAATTATTTTTTTTATTATTTTTCCCGTTATTAGGATGCCCATGGGCAAGTTTTCCGTGCTATTAGAAATTGATCAGGAAAAAAAAGCTTTTTTCGGCCCACCCTAATGTGTAAATTGTACATTGTGCGCATTGTGAAAAATGGAGCATTTGAAGTTACATAAATAAGTTTGTCTTTAATCTAAGAATCATCATTTTGAGGGTCTTTTCCATACATTTCCTCTCCATGTGATGCATAATGAGTCTCGATGCATATTCATTAAAATTTGAGATTTCAATGTAGTGTTATTATGCCCTGATATGTACAGTAGGGTGGGGCGAAAAATAAAAAGTTTTTCAAATCAACTTCTAATAGTTGCCAAAAGTTGTCTTTGGTGACAATTAACTTTTGTGCAAAATTTGAGAAAAATCGATTAATATCTTCAGGGGGCGCTGCGATCGCAAAGTTTTATCATAGCTTTTATCGGTATTTTATGGTTAAAATGTGAAAAACAATGCCGTTAGCTAATCTCATTGCATTTTTTTTACTCATAAATATATTCATGCATTCAAAGCATATGAAATGACTCACAAAAAATTATTTTATATGCTATATTTATATTTCAAGCATTTAAAAAGAAACAAAAACGTGAAAAAAAAAGTGATTTTTTTTTAAATATAAATATATCATATAAAATAATGTTTGTGAGTCATTTCATATGCTTTGAATGCATGAAAACATCTTTTGAGTAAAAAAAAACGCAAAGAGACTAGCTAAAGGCATTCTTTTTGATATTTTGACCATAAAATCCATAACAAACCTATGGTAAAACTTTGCGATCGCAGCGCCCCCTGAAGAAATTAACCGATTTTTCTCAAATTTTCCACAAAAGTTAACTGTCACCAAAGACAACTTTTGGAAACTATTAGAAGTTGATCTGAAGAACTTTTTATTTTTCGCCCCACCCTAATGTACAGTCATAGAAAAAAAAAACGAAACACTCGCTCGTATTCGAAGACTATTAACACTAGAGACACGTGTAATATGTTATTTTTTCAGGAATAATGTGCTCTATAAATTTTCATTGGTAAATTGTTGTTAAGGGGTCGTCTTCATATAAAAATCGGCATCAACTTTAAAATTTTCTATGAAAACCCCCCTTTTTTATCACATATTTGTGATCAGCAGCATCATTTAACTTTGTATACCAAATCGTTTTAAATTTGCTCCAGCCGTTGCTTCACAATTGAACTGAGAAAAAACCGTCCCGTAATGTTAAAAATATTTTTGATACTTGGGCATATAATACATAAACCACGATAGGTACGGCAAAGTTGGTTTTTTTATATCGAAGTATGAACCAACCCAACAATAAAAACGTTATTGACTTCCTCTCAGATAAAATTTTGAATTTTTTATGAATTTTGAAATTAATATTTGAAAAAATGATGATCTGGAACTATATAATATTTTGATGGAGAAACAATCTAGAAGGTGTTTCAAAGAAGAATCCAAAACAGGAGCTCAAAATATTCAGTAGTTTTTGAGATATGCTAAAAGTACCATTTTTAGGGACCATATACAACTGTGCAAACTGAAACAATAGCAGGGAATTTCTATGCAAAGAAAGAGGAATATGCTTATCCACCAGTTGCAGAATATGCTCAGTGTTTTTATATAGTATTTAGTTTTCAACAGTTGTAATGTGTTGAAAGCGAAACGATTAATAAAACAGCTAAGTATATTTTTAAACTGGTAGACAATCCAATTTTTTGTCTGTTAGTGAGAAGTCTACATTCATGCAACATGTAGCAATTCAGAAAACTTTTTACGTGGACACTTGATTTTCATGGAAAACTGTGGTGTCTCGGAAGGTTATTTGGAATAATTTGTAACGATTATACGTTTTATTAAATTCTGAGCCACGGTTTTAACATTTTTGCCAATCCTAATACAGTAGTTTATATAAATACAGGAGGTTACTTTTAAGTTGCAACCTCTCTCCAAAAGGTGTGTGCTGCAACAGTTAGTGCGTAGCTATAAGTATGCATCTATCTTTGTTTAATCAAAAAGTTAGAATGTTGCATTTTTCCCTTGAACTGTACACAGTAGGGTTTTATTTTCCAACTTTAAAAAAATATACCTTTAACAAAACCCGAGAATTTTTAATTAACTACGAAAAGCAAACGTATTATTGCGAGTTGCTTTAGGTAATTTAATAGAAAAAATATGATTTGTCTACTCTTTGTAATTTTCGAGCTTTTTAAATGTTGTGGTGGTCCCTAAATCTTTGGTCAGTCATAACTTTTGTTCTACTGGTCCTAAAGTGATGCCGCTTGGTACCCAGCATACTTTTGGCCCTCCGCACCTAATTATGTGACCAAATGTAGGGGTTCCCGTTTGAAAATTCAGACTTTGAGTTCATTTCACTTTGTATATAGCCCCTTATCAAAATTTTACTCACATAGTTTTAAAGAAGAGTTTAATCCATGTCAGAAGACACCTT
Organism: Uloborus plumipes; assembly: GCA_038373865.1. Taxonomy (NCBI): domain Eukaryota; kingdom Metazoa; phylum Arthropoda; class Arachnida; order Araneae; family Uloboridae; genus Uloborus; species Uloborus plumipes. The sequence goes on along the minus strand of JAXGGA010006837.1, from coordinate 8,180 downwards.
TCTTTTGTTCTTGGCAAGTATAGCAGCCGAATAATTCAGAGTGTTTCGTTTTTTTTTTCTATGACTGTACAAAATCTTTATTAATGCTATTACGTGTAAACAGATAAATTTACTTTATCTACCAGTTTGTTGGCTATCTTAGCTGCATTAAGAGGATTTTTGCCTCCGGCTTGATTGTTGGTTACTCCTAAGTGTGGAGTTCACAATGAGGACGAAACTGCAGTCATAGGATGCTGTGGGTGCATTTGTTTCAGCATACATCACTTTAATTTTGCACACTACGTATGCAATGACACACCACCTTGTTCGAGTAGTTCTATCTTTAGTAAAAGTGACCCATAGAGATCAATAAAAAGAAAGTGAATGGGGAAATGGATTACGGATATCAATACTGTTAAATCAGTAGAGACCAAAACAAGATCCATAGCATCTTTCAGTGATATCAATACTGTTAAATCAGTAGAGACCAAAACAAGATCCATAGCATCTTTCAGTGATATCAATACTGTTAAATCAGTAGAGACCAAAACAAGATCCATAGCATCTTTCAGTGATATCAATAGGACAAAACCGTAGGATCTATGGATATCAATAAAGATCCATAGCACCATAGAATAAAAAAAAATGTCGGGAAATGGCCAACGGATATCAATAGAACTAAATCAGTAGAGGTCTAGTGATATCAGTAGAACAAACCGTAGAATCTATGGATATCGATAGATATCCATAGCATCTTGTTCAACTGAAATCAGTAGACCTCTACTGATTTAGCTCTATTGATATCCGTTGGCCATTTCCCCGTACAATTTTTTTTATTGATCTCTACGGGTCATTTTTATTACAGCTATAATACTTCAACACGTAATATATACTATCGTACCGCTTAATCGGGTAACGGATAAACGAATACCCTGCTTATGCGAATAAAATATCTCGAAACTGATGCCATAGACGTAATGGTAAAGATCCCCGCTTAATCGAATACCCCGTTTAATCGAATAGTATTTCTTGGAATCGACAGTATTCGTTTAAGCGGGGCAGACAGTAGTAGCCTTTAGTATTAATTATTGTCTTAAATATATTACGTTTATATTTGTAAAGAACGTGAATTTTATCTTTTATTCGGAGTTACAATACATATATACAAACAAACAAACCCATATGTGAAACTAATAAAAGCGCATTAAAAATAAGTCCTGGCATTAAAAATAAAAGCATTTTCTGTAAGAAAAGCTGTAAACTAGTAAATTATGTTTGATGTCTTGACTGTCATTTGCGTAAAATAAAGTAAAAAAATTTTTTTACGTATAATTTATTATAAGTCACTTTTCATGCATAAAATATAAACGTTTCCCTACTAAAAATAACCCATAGAGATCAATAAAAAAATTGTATGGGGAAATGGCCAACGGGATATTAATAGAGCTAAATCAGTAGAGGTCTACTGATATCAGTTGAACAAGATGCTATAGATCTCTATTGATATCCATAGATTCTACGGTTTTGTTCTACTGATATCACTAGACCTCTACTGATTTAGCTCTGTTGATATCCGTTGGTCATTTCCCCGTACATTTTTTTTATTCTATTATGCTATGGATCTTTATTGATATCCATAGATCCTATGGTTTTGTTCTATTGATATCACTAAAAGATGCAATGGATCTTGTTTCGATCTTTACTGATATCAATAGGACTCTACTAATTTAACAGTATTGATATCCGTAATCCATTTCCCCATACAAATTCTTTTTATTGATCCTATGGGTCATTTTTACTAGGGATAGAATTACTCGAACAAGGTGGTGTGTCATTGCATACGTAGTGTGCAAAATTAAAGTGATGTATGCTGAAACAAATGCACCCACAGCTCGATCATAGCATCCTATGACTGCAGTTTCGTCCTCATTGTGAACTCCACACTTAGGAGTAACCAACAATCAAGCCGGAGGCAAAAATCCTCTTAATGCAGCTAAGATAGCCAACAAACTGGTAGATAAAGTGAATTTATCTGTTTATAATAGTATTAAGTAGCCACAGCATAAAGATTTTGTACATATCAGGGCATAACACTACATTGAAATCTCAAATTTTAATGAATATGCATCGAGACTCATTATGCATCACATGGAGATGTATGGAAAAGACCCTCAAAATGATGATTCTTAGATTAAAGACAAACTTATTTATGGAACTTCAAATGCTCCATTTTTCACAATGCGCACAATGTACAATTTACACATGAAGAGGCCAATTTTTTTGTATCCAGTTTAAAGAATAAAAATGTGTTTTTCTTTAATTATCTTTTTTAAATAATATCTTTGAAATGAATGGTTGAACCATATGTCTGTGATGATTTGAAAGAAAACTATTGATTTTTTTCAAACATAAAGGAAAAAAAATGACTGGCATAATCTATGAATCTGTAATATCAGATTTTAAAAAGTCAGAAATTTTATCAGTTAAAATTTCAGTCGAAATTTATTATTTTAAAATTATAGTTATCTTTATTTACAAAGTTTAAAATCATCTGCTTTTTTTTATTATTATTATTAATAACCTTCCTAGCTCACTAATTTTACCGAGACTTACTACTTAAGTTTAAACTTAATGATTTCATTTCTACAGATATCAATTGGAATTAGTATAACCTATCAGATTTCTATTGATGTCAATTAAAGCTTTAAGTGATATCCATTGGGATCAGTATCCTACTGACCAGATTTCTATTGATATCTATAAAGCTTCTATTGATATCCATTGAAATGCTTTCCTACTGACCAAATTTCTATTGCTGTCTATAGGGCTTCCATTGATATCCATTGGGATGCTTTCCCACTGACCAAATTTCTATTTACGTCTATAGGTCTTCTATGGATATCCATTGAGGATATGATCAACAGGCTACAGGTATCAATAGCTTCTATCGATACCAATAGAGACATCTACAGAAATCAATTCATATCAATAGAACTCTACCGATATCAATAGATTTTTCTATTGATCTCTATGTGTCATTTTTAGTAATGTTTGCAGTTTAATCTGTAAACAAATATTCTTAAGGTGGGATCCTGCTTTATAAGGATCAGAAAATATAACTTTGGGCGTTTTTTAGGATAAATTAAGGCGGGATCCTGCTAGAAGGATCAGAAAATATAATTCAGCTAATTTTTTTTAGGACAAAAAAAAAACAAGTCTAGCGAACTCTTCAGATGATTTTATTTGATGTCTGAACATGGGGGAAAACATTTTCAGTGAAAAAAATATTCACATGCAGCCGATTTTTATGCACATTTGTGCAACTGCTGTTTTCAATCTGCGGGATAGATGGAGTTCGTAATTTTCACCTGAAACAAAAAAAAAAAAAGTAATTTTCAGATATTTTTCTTCCATATAGACTAAAAACGACGATAAAAAATAATAAAAAAAATTGAACGTTTTCTCAGGTTTGAAAAAAAAGCGCTTTTTAGCCTACTTTCCCGTTAAAAATAAAAGAAAGACGAAAAAAGTATTAAAAGTAGCTAATGCATCTAAAAAATATCGCCAAGTCCAAAAAATATCGCCAAGTTAAAAAATATCGCCAAGTCAAAAATATCGCCAAGTTAAAAAATAAAAGGTAAAATGAATATCGAAAAATTAAAAATTTGAAAGTAGGGTATTTAGATGGGGAATTTGTGCGTCGGTCGGTCTGTCGGTCGGTCTGTCTGTCCCCCCTAATAACTTTTGAATGAACATTCCGATTTGGACAAACTTTTTTTTTGTTGGAAAGATCTCGGCGAGTACAGCTCATTCTCATATTTGATTTTTTGATTTGAACAATTTTTGGTTCAACTTTGAGCCGTTCAAAAAACCGGTCCCGCGATACTAACTTTTTAATGAACAGTCCGATTTGAACAAACTTTTTTTTGTTGGAAAGAACTTTTCAAGGGTACTTCATTCCCGTATTTACATTTCCGATTTGAACAATTTTTCGTTCAACATTGAACCGCTCAATCAAGCTGTCACCCCTAATAACTTTTGAATGAACAGTCCGATTTAAACAAACTTTTTTTTGTTTGAAGCATCTCGGCAAGGATACTTTATTACCGTATTTAAAATTTCAATTTGAACACTTTTGGTTCAACATTGAACCGTTTAAGCAACCTTTCTCCACCTAATAAATTTTGAGTGAACAGTCCGAATGGAATAATTTTTTTTTTGTTCGAAAGATCTCAGCGAGTGCAGCTCATTCCCATATTTGATTTTTCGATTTGGACAATTTTTGGTTCAACTTTGAACCGTTCAAAAAACCGGTCCCGCGATGCTAACTTTTGAGTGAACAATCCGATTTGAACAAACTTTTTTTTGTTCGAAAGATCTTTTCAAGGATACTTCATTCCCGTATCTACATTTTCGATTTGAACAATTTTTCGTTCAACATTGAACCGCTCAATCAAGCTGTCACCCCTAATAACTTTTGAGTGAACCGTCCGAATGGAATAAACTTTTTTTTGTTTGAAAGATCTCGGAGAGGCTTTCCCATACATTCCCATATTTCGCTTTTTGATTTGAACCATTTTTCGTTCAATATTGAACCGTTCAGAAAAAAAAATTAACATTAAGCGTCTACGGGGAATTTAAGTTGAATGTTGATCCTGAACTTAAAGTCGGATTTCCTTCAAACTAACTTTGTAAGAAAATGGTTTTGATAAATAATGTTTGTAACGTACTTTTCTGAGTAATCTTCTGTGAGGACTCTGATTCCGACTCCGACTCCGCAAACATGGCGGAAATGCAGGCTCAGAAAAAAAATTACTGACTGTGCAGACGATTTTTTGTTTATTTATTCATTTGTTTTATTTTATTTATTATTATTATCATTCTTTTTTGGCAGACGATGTTTTTTTTGTAACAAAAATTGTTCATTCACGAGAACATTTTATTCTTTATTTATATTTAACAACTGGCAACAGATTAAAAGTGAAATTCGAGACATTTTATTAACGGACGAGTTTTTTTTTTCTTTTTCTTTCTTTGATAAAATGTGTTTTGATGCTCTTTGTACTTTTATTAATTTATTTTATTACTAGCGGTACCCGCACGGCTTTGCCCGTGGTATAAAATTAAAAGTTCATTTGTAAAATAATTGATATAGCAGAAAAAATGCTCTATTTTAGTTTTATTCAACTATAATTCCTTCAAAGTGATATAAAGATCTGATATGGACCCCACACTACTTAATTTTACGTGTAAATTTCTTAGTAGATGCCTTAAGTGCTAAAATAGTGCTTGGAGTGAGCAAGATAACAATTCAAACATTTGTATCCCTAGTTTGCTACGAAACAATGCAAAAAAATGTTTTACAATGATTTATCTCCTAAATATCATCGATTTTAACATCATTCAGTGGATTTTTCGCAAAATATCGCCAACAGCGCCAAATTGAACCTAAATAAAAAAAAAAAAATTTTTTTCGCCAATTGGCGTCAAATACTTGGCGATCAAAAGCTTGGCGATATATCGCCAAGTGGTCGCGCCAATTCATATCACTTTTGTTAACCAATTCATATCACCTTGCATTGAAAACACTGATTTACCCGACAAATGGGGTAAAACACCCCCTTGGAACATTCGAATGCAACCCCAAGGGAGATGGACAAAAATAAGCCAAAAGAGAAAATAAGAACAATTTTGTTGATAACAGGAACCAACAGAAATCTTACCAAAGTTTAAGAGAAGAAGAAAGTTTTCTTTCCTAGCTTAAAAAACAAAACAATACATTTTCCGAAATGAAACACTTTAAAAAAACGATGCAATATCGCAATTGATACGATATTTCGTTAATCTGTGCTTTAGGTACCCTTTTCTCGCTAAATGAACGATAGGCGCGCCAAGCGTGGTAACCCTAGCTATTTGGCGTAGTTGACTTTTTGAAAACGCGCCAAGCAGGGTCCCAAAGCATCTTCACCGCTTCACCGGGAAAAAGACAGGGTTGCCAGAGAATTGGAACAAAAAAAAAACTACGCCTCCTCTAAAAAAAATATTACAAAATACTACTGTTTCCAAACGTTGCCAAAATCAATGTTGCTGAAATGCGAAATCTATGAAAATGAAAAAAAAAAAAAAAATCCGCCAAATCTTTTAATTAAGTCATTAGTGTATTGGAAACAGGGTTGCCAGAAACATACTACGCTCCTTATTTGGGCCGAAAAAATACTACCGTAGAATCAAAAATACTACGTCTGGCCGTAGCCTACGAAGATAGACGCTGGCAACCCTGGAAAAAGAAAGAAACAAAAATAAGTATGAACACGTAACCATAGTAACAACATGAAAAATTGATTTCCGTTGATAAAATAATTCATTTTATCTCTCTTTTCAAACAAATTTTATTCTAAAGTTCAACCATTTTAGAATCGTTTGGCTTGCTTTACTGAAGGTAAGCCTTGAATTTCGGGATTCTAAAAACAATTGTTACAGCTCTCCTGATGATCGTAGAAACTTCGAAAAAACTTCATTTTGTGCAGAAAATTCCAAGCTTTCGAATGACATAAGACTTGAAAATGTGTGTGAAATATTTCTTCCCTATTTTATCGAATTTCCGCTAAGAATTCGAATAGAAAAAGAACGAAATGGAATTTTCGAAAAATCGCTTCGAGGTGCAAAACTACATGCTACAAACTAATTTTGTGCCAAGTGGCATGAAAATCGACCGAACGGTTTTGGCGCTACGCGCGTAACAGACAGACAGACAGAAAGAAAGAAAGAAAGAAGGACAGACAGAACCACCTTCAGCTTTATTATTAGTAGAGATTATTATTATTATTATTATTATTATTATTTGTTTTTGAAAACGATGGAGGATTTTTTCTACGGAGGAACTGTAACAGTTACACTCTTTAAAAGGTGCGACAAAACTTTATTTATTCGTTAATTGCTTTTTACGTGTCTATTTCATCTGATGAAAGGGGTATATTTGCTTTTCGAAATCATCTCTAAGTGCTAAAAAGGTACGTTTGACATAATTTTAAGTCTCAAATAATAAAGAGAATAATGATCAGATGCGAGAATGCCGATGTCGATGTACGGGAAAGTAGGCTCGTTTAGTTCTTGACAAAACTTCTTGTTGTAAATTAAAGATTTAAAAGAAAATCATTTTAACTTTCAAAAAAAGTTGTTAAGAAAAATTTTTTTTCCGGAATGCTTTTACTTTAAACAGAAAAGAAAACAACACTGAAGCTTACAAGCCTTGGTTCGTTTTGACTGTCGTTTAGTTTTTTACAATCACCCCCGCCAGCTCGAAAAAAAATCGTGAAAGCGAAAACTCGAGAAAACGGGTTGTCAAGTTTTTGATGGAAAAAATATAAAAATAGTAAGTCCACGAATTCAAAAGATATTGTTTGGAATGATCGTCGAACTTTTCAGGTACATACTCGTAGTTCGGAGTTATTCGGCCGGGGGAAGTGAACTTCGGCCCCAACTGCCCAAGCGCTTGTATACCTGCTCGACACCCCACTGCGTTCAGTGCTGTATCTCTGGGAATATTTCGAATTTGCCTGCAGTGCAAAAAAGGAACTGTTGTTTTTACAGTATAATACTGACAGCCGAGGCTCTAATTTAAATCCGCAAAATGCACAGCAACAAACTGTAAAATTAACAGTTTTAGTTTGGGTAGTGCAAAGTATTTTTTTGCAGTAATTTTGCAGTTTATTACCGTAAAATTGAGCTGTATTATACTGTAAAAACAACAGTATAATATTGACTGCAAAGACTCCAGTTTAAAACTGTAAAATGCTCGGTTATAACTGTAAAATTAGTAATTTTGCAGTGTATTACTGTAAACTAGCAATTTTACAAGTTACTACTGTAAAACTAGCAATTTTTAGAGTTCATTACTACACAATTAGCTGTATTATATCGTAAAAGCAACATTCATTTTATGCAGTGTATATAACTTTGCCTATACGTTCTTAGATATATATAAGGAATATATTATTAAGGCAATAAAAAAACCAATTCTTTGAGCCTCCTAAAGTAGCGGCCCGCCTTAAGACTAGAGCTCTAACCCGTACCATACAGGGTGCTTCAAAAAGAATATCACAATTTTAAATATCGATAACACTGCAGAGAAGTAAAAGCGAGTTTAGATATAAGGGGTTTACCAAACGTGGACCAATAGTAATTTTTTAAACCCTTAGAGT
>JAXGGA010006836.1:0-66897 GCA_038373865.1 Uloborus plumipes | reverse complement strand
TACTTCCTTTTACGTAGTAAAGGAAGTATTGTGATCGCGAAAAAAAAATCACTCAAATTTGAGTCTAAATTTTGATTTTGCTCACCCCCGAATGAATGTTCAGTAGTTTTTTCGACCTGTCAGCACGTGCATATGTACCTACCAACATATAAGCAGCCGAAAAATTCTTTTCAACCACCCCCGAGTTAATTACGACGAGTTTTCTCGTGACGTCTGTATGTACGTATGTGCGGATGTATGTGCGTATGTGGCTCGCATAACTCAAAAACTATATACCGTAGAAACTTCTAGCTTGGTATGTAGGCTCTGAGTATGGTCTAGTTGTGCACCTCCCCTTGTGGTTGCATTTGAATGTTCCCAAGGGGGTGTTTTACCCCTTTTTTGGGGTAAATCAGTGTTAATTTCAATGCAGACTCAAGTGATATGAATTGGCGCGACCACTTGGCGATATGTCGCCAAGCTTTTGGTCGCCAAGTGTTTGACGCCAACTTGGCGACATATCGCAAGTTGGCGACAAATTTGGCGAAATTTTTTTTTTTTTGAATTTGGTTCAACTTGGCGCTATTGGCGATATTTTGCGAAAAATTCACTGAATGATATTAAAATCAGCAAAATATTTAGAAAATTAACCATTGTTAAATATTTTTTGCATTGTTTCGTGGCAGATTAGGGGAGTAAATATTTGAATTGTTACCTTGCTCACTCCAAGCACCTTTTTTTGACACTTAAGGCAACTACTAAGAAATTTACACGTAAAAGGAAGTAGTGTGGGGCCCATACCAGATTTTTTCTATTGACCATTGCTCAAAGATTTTTTTTTTTTTCACAAAAATGAATATCATGCAAGAACAATAAGGCGCGGGTACTTCGCTCATTTTCCTCTTACATTTCCACAATTACAGAATAACAATTAGTTTTGCTTCTTATTGTCGAAAACAGAAAATAATATGACAATATTTCAGTGTTCATAAAGTATTTTTCATTGAAAAAACCTGAAGCATATTTACGTGAAGGTTACATGTTTTTTCAAAATTCGGTGCGACCATTTTTTATAGTCTTACAAAATCTTGGGGGGTGCATTGGTCCCTTGGCACCCCCCCTGGATACGCCACTGCTATTTCATGATACTCTAACTGATTTCCCACTGATTTTCAAAACTATTGAATATTCGCTAAGTTTACATGCACTTTATAATACATCAACTCAACATGTAATATAGTTTAGCCTTTAGTTTTTACAGTAGTATGAAATATATTACGTTCATAATTACAAACAACGTGAATTTATTTTTTCAGAGTTACACATAAACAACTGAAACACTTATAATACATCAGCATATAATCTAGTTTAGCCTTTAGTTTTAACAATACTATAAAATATATTTCTTTTATATTAGTAAAGAACGTGAATTTTATCTTTTATTCAATGTTACATACATACAAACAAGCAAACAAACAAACAAACTCACATGTGAAACTAATAAAAGCATATTAATAATAAACTGTATTTTAATGTAGAGAAAATTACAACGTAAATAGGCACAAATAAGCAGGGATACTGCAGACACATGTTTCGGCGTTACAAGGAACGCCTTTTTCAATGCAAAAAAAAAAAAAAAAATGTTGAGCTTTTGGATGCACAGACATCCGACAAGAGCCATCCGAGCTTTTGTCGGATATCTGTGCGTCCATAAGCTCAACATTTTTCTTGCATTAAAAAAAGGCGTTCCTTGTAACGCCGAAACACGCGTCTGCAGTATCCTTGCTTATTTGTGCCTATTTTACGTTGTAATTTTCTCTTCATCTATAGCACAAAGGTATTTGTAAACTGTATTTTAATTGTTTCAAACTAGTTTAAATAGGACATGACTTACAGTTCCTGGTGGGGATCTTATTCTGTATTCGCACCACAATCCGTTGTGATATTCGTCTCTCTTCCCATAGTAAGGACTGGTGACTCTTACTTTGTTGGTGGCATCGTAGTCGTACAATATGTGGCACTGAAAGTCATCCCCGCCATCACCGTCATCCCAATCCCAATCTAGGGGAAACAAAACATTGAGCTAGTGTCACTTCAAATACTATCCCAAACCAACGCCTCCTTAAACTCTAAATGCCTGCTGCTTTCTGCTTTTTAGCACAGAGAAAAATTTCGTGTTTTTTTCACGAAGCACTGCCATCTACTGGAGTTCTTCGAGAAAGAGAAATTAACGATTGGTTCATTTCTAAATTCAAATTTAAAAATCAACCAATCAAAAAATTTAATTCAAATATTGTTTGGATCCATCGCCAAAGCTGCAAATTGTCCTTGGTTCACAAAGCACTGCCATCTACCGGAGTTCTTCGAGAAATTAATGATTGGTTCATTTCTGAATTTAAACTTAAAAATTAACCAATCAAAAAATTTAATTCGAATAGTGTTTGATTTATCACCATAGCAACGGCATTATCGGATTGCCGCAAGGTGGCGTTTAAAGTGGAACCAATGTTGATGGTGGCGAAGCAAATGTAGTAGGCATTTAGTATTTAGGAGGCGTTGTCCAAACACACCTCGGAGTATATTCTCCGAATGTATTTTAACCCATTAATGCTTAGCGTCCCTTTTTAGGGACGGTCCAAAAGTGTGTCTGAATTTTCCAAAAATAAACATTTCAACCAAATAATAGTGTTCAATTATTACTTTGGTATTGTTTCAATTCATTATTAACAGATTACAGCACATAACCATTGTAAAATGTGTTCTGTAGTCGTTTTAATATGATCTTTATCAAAAATGACATCGTTCGCAATCTCAAGAACAAAAAGCTAAGTTTTTAAAACTATTTCCAGCTTCCCAGTTTATGTTAATTGCTGCTTTTATTTCTTCTTATAAAATGTCCTTTTAAATATTATATCGTAGGCAGAAAAAAAAATCAGCAAAAAAAGTATGTACCCTCTGGTGTGTAGCGTACCTTTTTAGTGACGATTTTTCTTTTCTTAATAAAAAAATTTATGTTTATATTTTTTTAATTATTTTTCTTGTCCTCTAAACACTATTTGTAACCAGTATACAAAATATCTTTGAAAAAAAAATGTCAGGTATAAATGGGTTAAAATTTTTTGGTTTAAAACTTTTTTTTTTTTTTTTTTGAAGTGAAACTTTTTTCATGCCTTTGAAATTCCGAACCACAACCTTTTTATGTAACGGAAATAATGTAGTTGTTTTTTAACTGTTGCCAAAAACAAAGCCGAATGATAGTAATAATGAAATTAAAATGCTTCCTCTTTTAAATTTTTGCCAAAAACAATGAAATATAATAGTTATCATTAAATTAGTTTTGCTGATAAATTTTGCTTATAAATTCAACTAATTAATTTCAAACATATTGAATTTTAGCAAGCATATAATTGAAGAGGCAAGTGGATAAATATGATATGTGACAATTTTGGAAAAACACACTTTTTACCATGGATGAAAGTGATTAGGTAATATATATATATTTTTTTTTTTGAAAACTTTTTCTAGAAATTTAAAACATTGTCACATGTCACCTTTATTCACTTGCCGACTTGCCTCTTCAATTGTGTTTGTGAGTTAACACAATTGAACACACATTAATTTGAATTTGTGTATATCGGCAAAATTCAAATGTCACATATCACCTTTATCTACTTGCCCCTTCAATTGTCGATTTTGGGCAGTTTAAACTTCTCAAATAATGTTATTTTTCGAAGATTTTTTTCAAGTCAAGTGATCACAGTAAAAAAAAAAAAAATGTGTTACCTTACTCCGTAAAAGTGGCGACAGCATTCTGCATTCAAAGCTGCCTCTAATGCAATGGAGTAAGTTAGCTGAAAAAGCTGGTGCAACGTCATGAGCGATGCACAACGTTACACAAGTTTTATCAGTCAAGTTACTCCATTGCATAAACTACCTCCAATGCAATGAATTAATAAGTGCTAATGTGAAATATTCTAATTTCACATTAGCTACCAGTTTTTTTTTTTTTTTGGCTCTCTTTTTGCTCTATAAGAGGATTTTTGCCTCCAACTCGGTTACTTTCCTATTCCATGCTGATGAGTGCATAATAGGCACGAAACTGCAGTCTATGGATGGAAATGACCGAGTTGGCGGTGTATTGCTTGAAGTAGTTCTTTTTAAATATTTTCACTTTATCAGCGCAAGACTTTATAAACACTGTTTTTTAATGTTATTATATGACAATCATAATGTTTTATTTGTAGTTATATGCCATTTTTTTTTGAAACTCACCGAAAATAGATTCTTCATGTTTAAGGGACAGGTCGGACTGTCGAGGAAATCCTAGGAAAGAGAAGAAAATCATACATGCAGAAATAAGTTTAACGCTTCTACAATGCGTGATTCACACCCTGCAATGCTGAAATATATCTCCAACATTTAGTCAAACGTGTTTTCACCAGGCTTGGAGTAATCGCCGATTACTTAATCGTAATCCGAGCAATCGATTACATTTTTTCGTAATTGTAATCCTAATTTGGAAATGAGACACTCGTAATCGTGTAATCGTTCTTTTAATCAAGCATTTCTTGCGTAATCGTAATTGTAATCTTTCTTTCAATGATCGTAATTCAGCCTTGTAATCGTGTAATCTGACTTTTTTTTCCAAAATATTTCACATATAATTTAATCTTGTTTTATGTTTCTTTTTAATACTCATATTATTTTTATTTTATAAGTATTAAAAGAAGAAAAAGTTGTGTATTTATACATTTTTATGTTTAAAAAATGCTAAATTTTACTTGAGATTTTTTTAAAATTTAATTTCAGAATTTTATTTTCAAGAATTTTAAAATTCCAATATTGATTACATGTAGACAATTCATAAATTTCAAATTTATATTTTTCGGGATCATAAATTTTTACCAAAATAAATAAAGGATTAATTTAACAGAATATAATAAAAAATATTACTCGCTGTTCAATTTTGCATAATATTTTAAAGAAAGTTTAAATTTTATATGCTTTGTTTTCCTTCCGCTTAACTAATAAGGTGCATTTCAGTGCACCTTATTAGTTGACCCCATTGACTTGACCCCATTAACAAAAATTTCTGGATTCTCCTCTGTAAATATATATATAATATATGTTCCTCCCAAAGCTATAATCGTGTAACCGAAATCGTAATCGGCACATAATAATCGTAATCAATTACATTATTTACATAATCTAATTATTGCTGTAATCGTATTTGCGATTTGGCAGAGGACTGTAATCGTAATTGTAATCTCCAATTTTTCATACTCGTAATCATAATCGTAATCGATTGTATTTCCTCGTAATTGACTCCAAGCCGGGTTTCACACTTTAAATTCTAAATAAACATCTAACATGAAAAAAAAAATGGAGAAATTGAAACAACTGAAACTTTGAAAATATTTCATTGAGTATTTAGCACATTTTTTTTAATGCAAAATATCGAAGCTTCTAATTGCTAACCAGGAAAGTACGCGATCATGGAATAATGAATTTTTATTTAATGAGTACCAATCGAAAGAGCATTGTAAAACATGTTTCTGGACGCACGCGTTTTTGCCCTCGCGCCCCCGTTATCGAAATATAAGGTCCTAAAGTCAGCTATTTTTTTTTTTTTTGAAAAATCGCCAATTTTAGCGAGTTATAATGAAACTGGAAGCTGCGGTGCGATTACACTATTTGCATCCAACGGAAAACTTGATTCCCATTTTTGGTCATCTGCAAAGCTTTTGAAAGACGGCTTTACAATAATCTTTTACTTTACTTACGCGAGTTAAAGCAAAAAGCTACTATCAAGCCTATGACATGGAAAACAGAGAGCTTTTTAAAGAGGAAAAACAATTTTAAACAACACATCCAAATTAAATTGTATCGTACTATTTGCGATTAAAGCAGGTCCCTTGTTTAAGAGGAGTCCCCCTTGTTAAGGGGCCCTTGTCAACAGGAGGTGACAACTGAACCTCCTGTTTTTTAAATTATTTTTTTTAAGTGTTCGTACAATTCTGTAGTATGGGGGGGAGGGGTATATTTAGGGTTTTTAATTGTAAAAATTGCAAATATAAATTTTTTCAAACCACTTTTCTTTTGGTGGGTCCCCTATAACTCAAAGTGAGTTCCCCTAAACATTTTTGTCAATTGCATCACTGGGTATGTAAGAATGGTCTTTCAAAAAAAAAAAAAAAATGCTCAAAATTTAATGAAAATGTGTTCAAATAAAAAAAATCAGACAGGAATAAGGTGTTTTCTCTGAGAAATTTCGAAAAACAAAAAATGTTCGCTCGAATCGAACTTGCTCCTTCAAAAGTTATAAGCGAGGACAGGGGGAAAAATTGGAAATTCGAAATTGAATGAAATATTATTAAAATCAAAAAGTCGAGTATGGGGGTGTATTATCCTCACTGAGCTCTTTCGATTTAAAAAAAAAAATCGAATCGGACTATGCACTCAAAAGTTATTGCGGGCGGGGGGGGGGGGTGCAGAAAAACTGACCAATAGACAGACTGACAGGTACACAGTTTCCGCAGCTCAATACCCAACTTTCCTATTTTAAAATTTTCTGTGTATTTAATTATTTTTATTAAGTTGTGCTTTTTCTTCGCTTGAGCGTTTTTTTTTCAGTGCATCAGGCTTTTTATCATGATTTTTTTTCACCTATTTTCTACTTTTACAGAGCTAAAACTTGTATTAACTTTTAGCTAAAACTTGTATTGCTTTACAATTTTGTTAGTATTTTCCTACCCGTTGAACATATAGCAGAACTAGTAAAAGTTATTCTAGTGTTTTTAAACAGTACGAAATTAACATGCAATATGTTTTACATTTACGTTACAGAGACTTTTCGCTACAGTGACCAATTTGTTTGAACGGCAGGGGTTTTTACAATTAATGCCGACTCTATTGGTATATTTTAAGAATGGAAATAATTATTTCCCTCTACCATTGATGTAATTTCCGACGTGGATATAATTTTGCAGTTGATATTTACTAATTCGTTTTCTTTAAATTTTTTTTTCTTGATTTCAATAAAAAAAAAATAAATGTTTTTGCTAAGAGTTGGCAGATAGTGAAACTTCTTGTATCGATTTTTTTTCAATAAGAACTGATATCATAATCCATGACAATTTAATTTCTACCCCAAAGATTATTTCTTTCATTTTTTGTACATGAGCTCATATTAGCTGCTTTTCATACTTATTTAATTATCCCGAATTATTCATTTAGAAACACGTGCAATATATTTTAACGTATAATAATTAATACAACTTAGTTCAGTACAAAAACTTCAAATAACTAAAATTCTAAAATGTGTTGTTATCAATCGTAAAAAGATAAAACTTTAACTTCTTTGTACAGTTTTCGGTCCTCTGGATAAAGCTCTCTGCTTTCCACATCATAGTCTTGACCAGCATTCTTTATTTTAGCTTATACAAGTAGAGGGTTAACGTAAAACATCTTACTTTCTTTGCAAATGACCAACCATGGAAACGATGCGATGCCAAGCAAGCAGCGGAAGGGAGAATCTGGAGCTAGCTTCAATTTCTTGCCAAGTCTTCAAATTTGGCTACTTTTCGGCCGACTTTAAGACCCCTTATCTCGAAAACGAGGGGACGAGGGCACTTAATCTTTGGGTCAAAGACATGTCTATTCCAAAGTAAATTATTACTTATTATGTACTTAACTTTTAAGTAACTTTTTAGGAAACTGAAGTTCTGTTAAGATTTGTTTTTCTTATCAGAGATAAAATTTTATAGAGGAAACTATACTATCACTGCAACCTTTTTTGACAACAGCATCGTGACGTCAGCGTGACGTTTTCGTGACGTTAGCCTATGAAAAACGAGCTAGATAAAACGTCACAGCCTACTTGGCGAATTAGAGGAGATCGCTGACTGCTTGTGAGCTCTTATTGGCTCCGCCCGTAGTGACGTTCAGTGTCAAGTTAAGTTGCATTCTAGTAGGGAAGTTTAACTGAGCCTCTCTTTTTCATATTCAAACATTAATTGAACTGATAAGCATTATATAGTAGATTGGTATCAAGTAGAATCAAAAGTTGTTTTTATTTTTTAGATCGTAGTTTTTACTTTTTAGATATTTTGAATCAGCATCAAGGAACAATTGTATGTGATGCACTTGCTGCAAGTTCATCTCTCCTTTACGTTTCGCTATTAACATACACAACATTAAATTGAATTATTTGTGCACTCAGACTAATATACTAAAATAAAGCATACTTACCTTTTACATTAATATGTTTTAAATTGATTTGTTAAAATGGCTATGAAGGAAGGTTTGACTTCTTTCAAATATAGTAGGTTTGACACGGGTCAAGCCTCCCCATTAAGTTTATTTGATGGTGCGTCAAATTGTAAACTGTATGGAAGATTTAATTTATTTTAAAAATAAATGTTTTTAATTAAAAGGAGCAAAATTTTCTGTTCTTCACTTATAATCAGTCCCGTGATATTCATTTGATAAACTTTCTATCAATCCATTATTCTAATCAAACTAAACGCAATTGAAACTTGTTTTTATCATTTGTCTGCAAATTTATTAAGATACACAATCTATCTTTACTTTCCTTAATTATTGGCTAATTTTTCCTTTCGTGTAACTAAAATAACTTTTATTTAATAAGATGAAAATTAGTAAAACTAGCAACTTGAAAAGCAAATATGGTATAAAGCGAACCAAATATAGTAATTCAGAGATATTCCTGACAAAGTTTGTATCGAAAATATGTGTAACATGTAAAACATAAAGAAAAATGTCGAAAGATTAAGAAAAAGGCTAAGAAACAAACAAGAGCTTGAAAATAACATTTGTCTTTATATAGATTCTGAAATATAAATTAATTTGGATACTATTGCTACACAAATGCTTGTCGCATAATTTGCTTTTCAGGAATCGCATGTGGTAAAATCTATGTATTACATACTCTTAATACAAATATTACTACTGTGTTGTGGCTATTGATTTTCTCTTCATTTATAAATATAATTATTATTTTGTAACGCTGCAATACAGTTTTTAAAATTTAAAACTAAATTTTTTGGTTTCTAAATTTTTTGGTATTTTAACACTCGGTAGCAATGTAGTTCTGTAGTTGAAGATTTCAATGTCGTTTTTCAATCTTTTCCACATACTTATTGTTTTCATGGTAATTATTTACTAGAATTTTTTACTTCATGTAGTAATCATTGTTCCCGTTCCATCTACTTTGCTTTCATCTAGGAAAGCGCTAAACGTATTGAGTGTTTCAATTTTCAGATTTCAATCTTACCTGTTAACAAAATTCCCTTTACTGTTCTGTTACTACACTCAACGTTCGTCTACATAGAAAGCTTTTATGTTAACAAGATCAGCTAGACTTGAAAATAACCTCTCGCCACCTGGAGACTAAACCGCTTACTATGGTGACCAAATAAGGCAAGGTTCTGTAGTTGAATATTTCAATGTAGTTTATACAATTTTTTCCACATACTAATTGTTTTCAAGGTAATTATTTACTAATTTTTTTCTCTATGTAGTAATCATTGTTCCCGTTCTGTCTATTTTGCTTTCATCCAGGAAAGCGCTAAACGTATTGAGTGGTTCAATTTTCAGATTTCATTCTTACCTGTTAACGAAATTCCCTTTACTGCTGTGTTACTGCACTCAACGTTCGTCTACATAGAAAGCTTTTATGTTAACAAGATCAGCTAGGCCTGAAAATAACCACTCGCCACCTGGAGACTAAACCGCTTACTATGGCGACCAAATAAAATGCTCAACCGGCCACTATTAAAAAACTTAACCGGTAACAGCTAATTTTCATTTCATTGAAAAATTTGCTCTCAAAACATTTTTAGTTCCCCACACTTGTGTAATGTAAAAAGACTTGAAATTAATTTTTAATTTCCTCAATTTTAATTTATGCAAACTAGGGATGCACCGATAAGCAAATTGGCCGATTACCGATTACCGATTAATCGGCTGTTGACAATCGGCCGATTAATCGGCTGGGCCGATTAATGACAATGATGATTTTTTTAATACTAACAATTTTACCATCACTGTTTTTTCTCTCTTATGCAATTACTAGTTTAAAAATTAAAGTAATTTATTTCTGAGAGAAGATTTTTTTCCATTTTCCTAATTTTCACAAAATAATTTCAATCTTTTATCTAATTTCTTAGAACCAATTTTCATATTATTGTCAATAATGTTACATTAACTCATTGTTAATTATGTTAATTTTACATAAAAATTCAAACAAAAAAGGGAGGGTCTGCGATGAGCACGCCAATTTAGGAATACTTTTAATTTAAAATTTTTAATAATTAGTAGCAATGTAATTCAAGACTTTTATTCTTTGCGAAAATAAGAGGTTATCTAAAAGCACTGTGCTAAGGAGAAAACTATTGCCACATGAAAAATGTTGCAACATTGTATATGTGTATATTTATTCAAAGTATGAAAATTAATTTATTGAAATACTTATGAGCCAATATTTAGAAAAGTGCCAATTTGAAGTTGGAGTTTTCTGAAAAAAAAATTTTTTTGCAGAAAAAAACTAATATTGGATTTTAAGTCTAAATTGGGTCTAAATGCAAGAAAATAAAAGGGGGAGGTCAAGGAAGTTATTTACCCCCTCTTTAGATTACTCACTTTTAAGCCGTTACAGATCTGATGAATGTTACAGATGTGATGTTAATATGAGTTACATATTTGAGTTTATGCTTTCAGTCTTCGTTAACATCTCTAAATATGATATCATTTCCTTGCATTTTTAACATAGAATTAAGAAAATTATATTAAAATATATATATTAGGCTAAAAAATCAAATTTCATTATAAAAAAGCATTTCTTGGAAATAAAAATGAGCGATAAGGTTTTTAGATAAAATAAATTATGAGATTACCAAATCCAAGCTAATAAAACATTTGTTTTGTTTTGAAACAACACACAACTTCAACTTTTGCAACACACAACTCTGCTGCTTGCTTTTCTTTAATTAGTTACAGGGAATTTAATTTCTTGATCAGAAATTCAGTTTAGCATGCTAGTTATTATCTAGTTATTTAGCGAAGTTATGACAAATTGAAGCACCAAAAAAAATAAATAAATAAAATAATAATAATTAATTAACTTAATTTCTGCAGTGTCAATTTTTCTTATTTTACTAACTTCTATTGTTAGGTCATACAAACCACAAATGAAGCAATTGTACTGAAACTCATTGCTTTTCATTTTTTAATAACAAAAATATTCAATATATATGGCTAAAACCTATTATTTTTGCTTTTTATAATTCTGAAACGTGTGAGTTAGTTCTGTAACATATTCGCTGTTTTTCAATGTTACCGCTCTGACTGTTACCGATCTGACGAACTGACAAAGTTTTTTTTTTATTTCCGAGTCGATCACACTAAACCAAAATCAAACGCGTGGTTTTTTCACTTGTAATAAAGGACTATACTTATATATAAAATAATTTTTAAAATAATAAAAACTGCGCATTTTAGAGCGTGTTACCGATCTGATGACTCAAATGACACACATTTTATAAAATCACTTTTAAAAAACTTACCTACAATTTTAGATGCAGAAATGCAAATTTTTAATTACGATTCGATAAAACAGTCAGCCAGGTACTCAGTATCACGTGGTTTTGGTGCAGGAAATGATTTTGGGAGCCTAAACATAGATCGGAAGTTATTGTTACCACTCTGACGGCGAAACTTGGGACACGCTTATTTCGCATCGGCTAGAAAATCAGAAAACGATTAAAACAAAAATGAAGTAAAATATTAACAAAGGGGTAAAAATAGAATCGTTTTTTGTGCAAGTGCGTTTTTTGGGGAAGTTAGAAAGTGCGCATGACCTGTTTGCATGCTAAGCTTTGCTACTTGGGACACGTTACCGATTTGATTTTTGATGTATAAAAATAATATTTTCTGAAGAAAAAAAATTTTTTTTTCTGATGTTATTAGATGAAATGAAAGCAGAACCTTATCTTCTTTCTGGGGAAAATTATTTTTTTAACTAGTTATAGAAATACTAGTGAAAATTCCCTTGTGACTCAAATTGGCACTTTTCTAAATATTTGCTCTTATATCAACTATGAGGATTATTATTACTGTTAATAAAATTATTTATCGTAGTTTTTTAGTGAAGGTATACTTTAAAGAATAATATTTTAAAAATATTTTTTCGACCGATTAATCGGCCCGATTTTGCCGATTTTTAATAATCGGCAAAGTGGCCGATTATGGCCGATTAATTGGTACTGCCGATTAATTGGTACTGCCGATTAATCGGTGCATCCCTAATGCAAACATTCCATATGAACAACATTGGTCTCTTGTGCTAATAGTGCTTACCTTTTAGGGTAGTGCCTTATTCTTTTCGTTAGAAAAAGAAATCTTGAAGACTACTGGTAAGAAAGTGGCTGCTTAATTAAAAGTGTCTACCGACCACTGGCCACTATTTAAAAAATATCAATTTTCAGGTCTAAGATCAGATATTGGTGCGGATCAGACTTTCTGATCTACAGAAAAAGTAATGTCGAAAATGGAAATGAATACTCAAATTTTATAAGCTCAAAATTATTCATTAACAAAGTTCAAATTATTACTGACCTTTTACTGAAGCAACTAGGAAAATTCCTAGGGCCAGAAATCCAACTTTAGCCATAGCTCTTCACAAGTGCCCCAACAGTGGAGTAATCGATCTGAATCAATTCATAGGTAGTAGTGGAAGGAACAGATGAACGGTTTCACATTCTTATCCAGAGTTAAGAGAAAAGATGCAGATGTCTTTTAAAGTTGAAGATTTCGGGTTTATCGCTTAATTTATGGATATGAGAAAAATATTATAATTCAGCAACAATGTATGTAAATTTGTACTGTTAAAAAGAAACTGATGTATCTTGACCACGGAGAGATTGTTTGTGAATTGGTAGAGGGAACGGAACACTTCATTTTGTAAAAGATAGGATCAGCGAGAAAATAAGTTTTTCGTTCTTGTTCATTAACCCATTAATGCCTGGCATTTTTTTTCCAAAGATATTTTGTATACTGGTTACAAACAGTGTTTAATAGACAGGAAAAATAATTAAAAAAGTATTATGTAAAAAATAATTGTTTTATTAAGGAAAGAAAAATCGTCCCTTAAAAATTACGATAGACCCCAGAGGGTACATACTTTTTTTACTTAAATTTTTTTCTGCCTACGATATAATATTTAAAAAGACATTTTATAAGAAGAAATAAAATCAGCAATTAACATAAACTGGGAAGCTGGGAATAACTTTGAAAACTTAGCTATTTTTCTTGAGATTGTGAACGATGTCATTCTTGATAAAGGTCATATTAAAACTGCTACAGAACACACTTTACAATGGTTATGTGATGCAATCTGTTAATAACGGATTGAAACAATACCAAGGTAGTAATTGAACAGTATTATTTGGTTGAAATGTTCATTTTGGGGAAATTCAGACCCTTTTTTGGACCGTCCCTAAAAAGGGACGCTAGGCATTAATGGGTTAAAGTTATTTTCTGCTGATTTCGCTTATGCAACCTATTTCAAAATGAAGCGGTTTTCGATTTCACCCGCCATCTTTCCGTAGTCAAGCTGTAGGTCGATTCCACGGAAAGTGGTCCTTTTTGCAAAAACATTTTTTTCAAAAATTCAATTTTTCTTCACTTGTTTCTTATTTATTAGTTTGTATTTTATTAGAAAAAGTACAGATATCAGATTAAATTTTTTTTAAATGCTTTATAAATAAGGAAATTGGGAGTCTAGTTTTCATGGTTAACAAAAGCCACTTTGCAATCCAATTTTCATCTCCCTCTATACAAAATTATTTAAAAAATTAAAAAAATAAAACTATTGTTTTAACTTCTGTTAACCTTCCTTTTTAGTTCAATTAATGTGTTAAATCAAAATTTCAATTTTTGTGGTGGATAAGTGATATAAAATACATATGAGTAAAAAATATCACACACGTTACAATTAAAAGATACTTTTAATCGCCTAAGCAGTTAAAATTTATCAGAAATGATTTTGTTTCATATTATAAGTTAGCTAGTGATAAGGAACATGTAGCAAAAATTTTAAGCGGAAATCATAATTTGTTAGCTCTCTACAGGTCCAAATCTGCATGTCACACATGTTACTCAACGAGTGTGATTTTATTTGCATGATGCATAGAATTATTTTTTACTACAAAATAATTAGTTTAAAAATTTTTCCATTGTTTAATACATTTGGCAGTGCAACCCATCCTTCGAGTTTTAATTCTTATATTTTTTAATTCTTTTTATTCAAAAATTTTACTTCTTAGCAGAGTATTCACATTAGCAAAAATGAGATAAACAAAGAAAATTCAGTTTAAAATGCATGTAGTGTTGTGCCAAAAAATTGATGGCATGCATGTAATACTAGTGAACCACACAGAAAATGAAATTAATTTATAGCATATACACAAGAAAATAAGCAGCCAGATATTGTTATTAAAAATTATTGCCAGTTGTCTGATTTCATGAATGCAAAGTTTAACCTAGTACCTGGAAATTAATTGGTGTTGTGCGTTATGAAGTCAAATATTTCCAGAAGTTTTATTCATTACAAAATATCACATAGAAGTCAGTCTAATGCTTGAATCAGGAAGAAACTGTTAATGGCCAACTATCATGACCTTTTACACTAGAAGTTTAACTAAGTTGTTAATAAAATCGGTGCTCTAGAAGTAACAGGGTCTCGTGGGTAGTTCCCATTTATGGACAATGTTGATGACAACAACTACAGGCATTTTCATTTCTCTTTTCTTTTTCTTAAATTTCTATTTTTGTGCAAAGAGTTTTCAAGCTCTTAATTTTTTTCATTATTTGTTTTTCAAATGTACGCATTTTGCAACTGTTTGATAATAAGCTTCAAAATAAATGTGCATATTCCTTATAATATTATTTAAATGTAGTTAAATAAATTAGTGTTTACATGCTCAAAAAGGTATAAGAAAAGTGCTAGGGACGCATCGATTAATCGGCCATAATCTGCCCCTTTGCCGATTATTTATAATCTGCCAAATTTTTCCGATTAATCAGCGAAAAAATATTTTTTTTATATTTTTCAAAGCATACCTTCGAAAGGAACTACGAGGATTTAACTTAGTAACAGTGAATATCTTTCAGCAAACTTTTCTATAAATTATTGTTGATTCTAATAATAATATTATGAAAATTAGCCGAGAAAAATTGGATGATATTTAAAAATTTTTTTTGGAAAAGTTAGGAAAATGGGGAAAAAGTAGTATCTGAGTAATAAATTAATCACTAGTATTTCTAAAATCGATATTGTAAAAGTAAAAAAAAAGTGATGGAGAAATTGATAATTTTAAAAATTATAATTAATCGGCCAAGCCAATTAGTTAGTCAATTCTGAACAACCGATTAATCGGTTATTGAGCCAATTTACTTATCAGTGCATCGCTAAGAAGTACTGCTTGAAAATATTTCACACAAGTTCAGTATTTTAACCTTTCTAAGTGAAATAGATAAGTGTAACTGGAAATTTCAGAGCCAGTCACACACGTTATATTATGTCACACATGTTACAACTGTTTTTGTGCATTTTCGCCCAAAATCAAACCAATTTAAAGACAGATAAAAATGTAACACAAATCCTTACTCTATATTCCAATTGTTTCAAAACAATAGAATAGCAGTTTACTTCACAATTCATAGGAAAAAAGTAAGTTGTATAACTTGATAACAAATTGCAGTTTTCATTCGTCACACACGTTACAAGTTTTGAAAAATTTATAATAAATTGTAAAACACTAGGAGCAATAAAATTGTGCATGATATTAGTTTACAAAAGGATGTTTAATAAGATAATATTAACCAATGCTTGATTCTTCGATGCTGTACTAGTGAAAAAGGACCTTAAAAATAAAAAAGTGTGTACAAACGTCACACACGTTACCGTGGAATCGCTCTATACTGAAGTCGTTTATTTCGAGACCTAGGAGACTATTTTCCTAATTCTATTGTGTTGTTCCATAATTATTGGCTACAAACAATATAGGCAGCTTCAGCAGATCATTCCAATGGCTTAGTAGAGATGAACTAACACCCATACAACATGAAGTGTGAATGCCACCATACTATATAATTGAGTTTTAGCTCACTACTAACACTAGAGGGTGTCATGGAGCAATGGGATGCGAAGTGGGATGACGAACATCAAATGTTATTGCCACCATACTTTCAATATACTTCATTCTTTTCCCATAATTTCAAATATATTTTAATAATAACTGTTCAAAATGTTTTGTCTTTGCTTGAAATATCAAAAGTAAAGCAAGACCGAAGTTTTTACCCAAAAAACCAAATTAAAAAAAAAATCTTTTAACTACTTTTTTTACAATCAAAGCTGAAAAGTGTTCCGATTCACCCCATTTTACGGTACTATATAATTGAGTTTTAGATCACTACGAACATTAGAGGGTGTCATGGAGCAATTGGACGTGAACTGGGATGACAAACATGAAGTGTTATTGCCACCATACTATATAATTGAGTTTTAGCTCACTACAAACATTAGAGGGTGACATGGAGCAATGGGACGTGAAGTGGGATGACGAACATGAAGTTGGATTGCCACCATACTATATAATTGAGTTTCAGCTCACTACAAACATTAGAGGGTGTCATGGAGTAATGGGATGTGAAGTGGGATGACGAACATGAAGTTGGATTGCCACCATACTATATAATTGAGTTTTAGCTCACTACAAACATTAGAGGGTGTCATGGAGCAATGGGATGTGAAGTGGGATGACGAACATGAAGTGGGATTGCCACCATACCGTAAAATGGGGTGTATAGGAACAGCGGGGTCAATCGGAACAAAACTTCCCGACCATACAAAGAAATTCTTCAGAAATATGCTATTGGGTATTTTTCGCCATTAATCTCTTCTCGTGAGCAACTAGATTCTAGAATGACAGAAAGTTCAGATTTAAAAGGATTTTTGCTCCAGGAGACCTCTTTTTAATTAAAATACATGGGGGAAAGTTATACACACTTTATGTAGCAAAGGTCCAGCACACAGACAGTGATGAATAAGCAAAAAAATCTTTCAGGATAATCCTCAAAACTCAGAGATTTTAAGAAACTAAAGAAAAGTCAGCGTTCAACCCAGAAGATGTTATGAAAAAACTTAAGCCAAGTCACAATTGCTAGTTTTAAGGACAAGTATAATATTTGCGGACGACATGAGTGACTTCCATTCATGTTGAATCTTTGTATTTCAACTCAAGAGTATTTCTTAAAATTACTTTTTATTTTTCATGAGCTCAAAATTATTTTGAATTTTGACTAATCATAAACGTTTACTGGTATTGAAATTATACTTCATTTGACAGTAATTATCTGTTCTTATTCTCCCCCATCAATATTACTCATGTTTGTGAGACCTATTACAGGTTAAATTGAAAAAATAAAAATAAAAATTTTATCATGTGTTCCGATTGACCCCTATCAGCGGGGTGATTCGGAACACCCATAATTTCAAATATATTTTAATAATAACTGTTCAAAATGTTTTGTCTTTGCTTGAAATATCAAAAGTAAAGCAAGACCGAAGTTTTTACCCAAAAAACCAAATTAAAAAAAAAAATCTTTTAACTACTTTTTTTACAATCAAAGCTGAAAAGTGTTCCGATTCACCCCATTTTACGGTACTATATAATTGAGTTTTAGCTCACTACGAACGTTAGAGGGTGTCATGGAGCAATGGGATGTAAAGTAGGATGACCAAAATGAAGTGGGATTGCCACCATACTATATAATTGAGTTTTAGCTCACTACTAACATTCATGGGTGTCATGGAGTAATGGGATCGGTAACTCGTGATTCTGCACGAATTCCGTTTTGACCATTTGTGGGCTGTGGCTGCAGCAATGGCCAAACATCAGCAACCCTGGGATGTGGGCACGACAAGCTAAAAGACAGTCCTTAGTTTTCTCACCAAGCTTCGTCGTGACGATTTGGAAATTGAACAATAACCTGGAGTCGGTCGTCCTAGGCGGTGTGATATGGAACGTTTAGCGCAAAAACTCGAGACCTAACAAACGTCAAAAAAACAACAATGACGTAAACCCTCTGTAGTACCAGATAAAGAGACCTTTTGGACCCGGGCTGTTCGTATAGAAGTTTTTCTTGCGAGACAGGCGGTACAACTGTTGAACCTTAGATCTATTTTCCTGTGACGACGAAAAGGTGCAACGGCAAGCACTTATTAGGTTTTATGACTTCGCGGTTCGAATACAAAGCCGTAATCCCCCGAGAAAGGGGTATGAAATCTTGGAAAAATCCCCGGCTCCAAAGGGTAGAAGCGAAGATTTCAACCCCGTCCTCAAAGGAAAAAAGACTTGCGGTACATCATGCGTACCACCCGGCTGTTAAAGGTTTAAACAAAAATATCCCGACCAAATATAAATGAAAAATGTATTTCTATGATCGGGAAATTTTGTTCCGATTTACGCCGATGTTCCGATCCACCCCGTTTTAAGGTACCTATTTACTTTTTCTCGTTATTATACAACTCGTATGTTGCATGGTCAGCCCTACACGCCCTTATAAATTACTACAAAAAAGTTTAATCATATATAGAGATTTCTGCTAGCTGTTGTGGAGCATAATCAAAGTTTTGGTGTTTGATACGTTATCAGCAGCAGACTAAGGACCTGGCTCCACATCAGCAGAAAACCAACCGAAGGCAGAAACCTAAAATCTGGGTACTTTCCATCTCTTTTAAATTCAAACCGAAGACAGAAACCGAAAATTCGGGTACTTTGAATTCTAAGGAGATGGAAAGTACCCGGATTTTCGGTTTCTGCCTTTGGTTTCCGTCGGTTTTCTGCTGATGTGGAGCCAGGCCCTAAGAGTGCTATAGGAAATGCAGTCATTTATGGATTAAAAACACTTATATTTCTTTTTTGAAAAACTATGTTTTATTTAAATCAAATAGTAGTGTTTCTGTAGAACAGCGATTTGTATTGTTCGCAATATTTTACTCTTAGGCTTAGTTCTGAATAAAGTAAACTATATTATGTGATCGATTGCATTTGAATCTAAAAGTGGGAATGATTGAAATTGTAACATAATTCTGATATACGAAGTGGAAGATCCAGTTTTAGTTTCTTCAATAAATGCTCATAGCAATATAGGTATTTCTTATTTTAACCTGAGGTTTTATCATAAGAGGTAAGAGCAAGATGTATAAGAGTATTTCTTATTATTTTTATCGTCTTAACCAGAGATAGTTTTACGAATTGAAAATTGAAAGTACCACTAAAAAGTTTAGACAAACGTACTTTTGCGTTCTATAAATTTTATAAAATTTAGCTTAGTGGAACGCAGTGGCAAAAGCCATTTTTTTCTATAATGTAACTTTTGAATGTTTTCCACATTTTTTAGTTCAAAATGTCAAGCATTCTAAAGGTTACTTAGTAATTTCCTTATTCATTCATTCATTTCCTGATTCATCCTCTATTTTATTTACTTTTATTTTCTCTCACATATTCATTTATTTATTAATTCGGACATTTTTCCATTATTAATTCTTGTATTCGTTTATTTAAGCATTTATTTCATGTAAATCATTATTAATCATCAAATTATTAAGTTTCGTTACAATTTTTTTATCCCTTTGCCCCATGGAGTTTGAGGTAAAATTTCTCCTCGTTTTTTTAACGTACAAAATATTTAATCGGCTAAAATATAATCTTATTTAACCGCCCCACATTCCTCTACAGGGTCATTCCATAGTGACTAACGTAACATTCAGAGCTGATTTTGTAACTGTTTTTACCTGTAACTGAAAGGATAAAATATATTTTTTAGTTAAGCTGGTGGATTTATAATGTACATGGTATCTATGTATCATTTCTGTTAAGAATTTAAAACAAAATTACTGACAGTAGATATTTTTTCAACCAAAACAGCAGCGTGACTAACGTAAAATTTTTGCTACCCTGAAAATTAATGCTCATATTGTGAGGCAAAAATTTTATCAAAGTTAAGCAAAAATTGAATGATATATTTAAAAAATTGTGTAAAGTTGACTTTTAAAAACGTAAAACACATTTATTAAATCTTAATTTTTTGTAGTCTTAAGTGTCACTTTTACTCAAGATGGAGTGTGACTAACGTAACCATCGAATAACAAGCAGTAAACACACTACAAACTATTTATTATGGCTAATCTCAGTGATAATTACAATACTTTTTCCATTTTTTTAAACTTCGTATGTGGTATGATTTTTGTTTATTTATTTATTTATTTATTTATTATACTTTTTTCACTTCGGTATTTTTTTTTTCTTCGGCTGAGGTTGACATTTCTATGGAATGACCCTACATATCTCTCGTTTTTCCCTCCCAAGCTTCATTTCATCCTTACCTGGGACCGCACGACTGGTGTAATACTGAAAAAAATTCAAATAGCTATCAATCGAATAATCTTTAAATGAGTTTTAAAAATTTAAAAAATACACTTTTACATGCATTTATAATACATCAACATGCGATGTAGTTTAGCTTTTTGTATTAATAACAGTATTAAATATCGGAACAGGACATATCCGCCGCAAATTTTATCGCTCACTTTCCCGCATGGGACATTTCCGCTGCGACTCCTATCCCGCACATGCCTTGCACAGGACAAATCCGCCGCGCCATTTTCAGGACTGGTTAAAAATTTTCTTTCTTGGCGACAAGTCATCTTTTGGCGACAAGCAGCAAATCTTTAAAAAAAACTCCCTTTTAATAGGAAAATTAAAAGGGTCACCTAAAAAAGAATTGTATGTTCCATGCTGCGAAAATAAATAAATAAATTTAAACTTCGCCAATTTTACTTCGCCAAATATTGCACTTTACCAGCTTAACCGGTGGATTTGTCCTGTCGCAAGGAAATGGCGGGGAAAGACGCGGCGGAAATGTCTCATGGGGGGGGGGGGAGGTAGAGATAAACTTTGCGGCGGAAATGTCCCGTGCCCATTATTATGGCCTATGTGTTATTCTGATGTATAAACTACGTTATTGTAAAAGTTTCATTAAAATCCATTCAGTAGTTTTTGCGTGAAAAAGCAACAAACAACCATCCATCCATACAAACGTTTGGATTTATAAAAGTAGTAAGATTTTCATCCTATTGAGTGTGATACACATAGGGAAAAATAAGAAGAAGCCGGTACAATAGATTTCTTTTAATTTCAAGTATATTTGTCAACAATAGTCCTGATCCAGTCAGCTTTGTCAGCCACATTTGAGTACACTGTCATAGCTCCGGGCCCTGTGCAAAGTCCACTCATCATGTTGGTGGTTGTGACATAACTGGCAGCACCGAACACAAACCACTTGTCTCCAAGCCTGCAAGAAAGGGGACCACCACTGTCACCCTGAAAGAATCAATGAAACTTCTGTAAGTGTATTCATATTGAAAGAAAAATGATAAGTATTTAGTATTTATTTGCACAGAGATGGCATGGAAAACTAAAGAAGAAACTAGTTCAAACATGCAGGAAAATTGGAAAGTATACTTATACTATTTCTAGGAAACAACAGTTTTTCAATGTAATGCTTTTCTGAGAAGCTAATAATATATAGGCAAGACGAAAGACCATGTCAGCTTAGTGGAAAAATAGGGGCCTGGCCAGTATGGGGCCAGTTCGGATTCAGAGTAGTATAATTTTGAAAAGATTTATGGGGAGGGAGAGGCCCGGAGACCAAGCTGACAAGAGGCTCCTGATAGTACAGAAGAGCAATACACTATTCTGCCGTGTTAAGTGCAAAAGTGGTATCTGCAGTTTAGCTCAAACTGAGATAGGGTAAGTGCTCCAGTAGTCGGCCAATCTCCAGTAGTCGGCCACAATAACATAAAACTGCTCATCTTACTACTATTATATATGCGAAAGTTTGTATGGATGATGGATGGATGTATGGATGTTTGTTCCTCTTTCACGCAAAAACTACTGAATGGATTTTAATGAAACTTTTACCATAATGTAGCTTACACATCAGAATAACACATAGGCTATAAATTTTAACGATATTCGAAAAAGTTCGATCAGTAGCGCTTTTTTCATTCCAATTTAAGCACATTTTTCGCATAAATCCGCGAAGGCTTCCAACAAACTAATTCAGTATTTAGTGTATCATCTCAACTCCCTGTCGCAAGCTAAAATTGCGAGCATCATGTCTTCTTTCCGTATTTAATGTTCAAATCTTTTCTCAAGTCAAATCATGAAGGTTTTTTTTCCAGCTTCATGGGGAATATCCAGGCTTTTACCAGGATTTGTATTTAAAACGTTTTGTAGTCTTTGTTGTGTAAGTAGAATATTTATCCTTAAGCAATGTGTTTCTTAATGTGCATTGCTGCGTGAAAATATTATTTTTTTAGAATAAATTGTATTCCTTTATTAGTAAATTGTTCACTGTATCAATTATTTTCACAAGTTTCGTAAATTTGTCGGTCCTGCTTAATCGGGTAACGGATAAAAAATACAATTTTACGGTATTTTTAAAAATTTGTTTGCTCTGACTGGGCGGGTACTTACAATTGGTCACTTAGAATCCAATCGAACAGGTAGGTATCTTGCCGAATTTGTTGCAAGAATATTATAACTAAGATTATGGGTAATTTTTCAACGGACGCCAGTTTTGGCGCCAAAGACTATGTAATAATACTTTGCTTCTTACACGATATAACTAAAATAAAACGATTGTTGTCTGATATTTGTAAACTGCGCCAAAATCTTAATCATCGAGATAATATTCCCGCAGTTGAAGAAAAGTTCAGGGGCTTTTTTTTTGGCCGATTCCGTACGTTGTCGTTAATAAACTTTTAAAACTTACGTCAAAGCGTAAAGTAATCCGCATACGAAATTAATCAAACCCCAAAACTAAAACTACCATTAATTTGTGTTTTTCGCACAAATAATTGTCAAATGCTCCCTACTAATTTCGAAATCACTTAGGACAAAAACTTTTAGCGTCATTTCATGGTCAGTAATATTTTCTCAGCATTAAATGACAATTTTTCTTTGACAAAAATTATTGACTTTATAATACCTAAGCATATTTTCATAAAGTAGGGAGAGGAGCAAAGTTATCCTAGGTATCCCAAAACAGTTTCGCAAATTTAGCGACATTTTAAATCGTCAAAGCGGTACGTTTTGAGTTCTTTTAGTTTAGGAAAAAAAAAAGGCGATTATAAATTGTTTCTCAATATTTTTACTGGCTCAGGCAACGCCGGGTATTTTTGCTAGTAAATAGTATATTTTTAATTCAAAATCAGATATGACGCATTCACACATTCATGTACCTATCCTCAATCATCAACCAGTCGCAGTTAAGTTTTGGGTACTTTTTTTGAATTAGTAATGAGTCATTTCATTTTGAATGGTGTGCCCGTCATCCAAGATTGCGATTCTGCTTATTTTTCAGCTAAGATGATTCCGTGGCCGACTACTGGAGCATTTACTAGTGTTGACAACAGCTTGGATTTTAACATATTTTATTTTTAAATCTCTGAAACAAGTAGGTGAATCACTATCAGAAAGGTTCGTTCTAAAGTTTTACCTTGTTTTTGTTGCTGTATTGATAGCTGAAAGTTCTAGGTTAGCCAAGATCCACAAAAAATTTCTTAAATGGCCGACTACTGGTGCTTTTACCCTATTACTCTTTAAAGTTTTGCGTTGCCATGCATTTGATTCAAATGAAACTTTTTCAGAGTTTTTTTATAAATGTTTCCCGTTCTCAAATGACCATATAATTTAGTATTTTGGTAAAATACGTCACAAAGAGCCACCTCGTGGCGATAACTCAATTTTGTTAAAAAGTACAGATACGATTTTTGTGCTTAGCACGGCAGAATAGCAGTTACTCTTTTCTAGTATTGCTTATTCACCTTCGGGTTCTAATTTCGTATAGCCTTCACGAACTTCCCTTCTACAAGTATTTCACGAACAAAAATAGCAGAAATGTATTTTTATTTTTTTAAAGCATTGCATCAATCATTGGGGGGGGGGGGACTACAGCTTTTAAACAGAGCTACCGAGAGCTGAAACGGAGCCATTGTCAGCTTAGTCACTGGGCCCTCCTTCCCCATTAAACTGATAAAACTTAAACTACTCCGATTCCAATCCGGGCCACACCAACAATCGGGACATTAGTTTCCGGCGAGACTAACATGGACTTTTTCGTCAACCCTGCTTTTAAAACCATTATTTTGAAGGCTTTGCCATTAGTTGCAAGCCTATTTTTATCATCACTGCTTGCCAACAATTAGGATGTTTTCCCCAGTATTTTCCTAGAAATATCTTTTGATCCTTAAAAATAAACATCAAATCAGCTAGATTCGGCACATGTGAAAGAAGAAAAGAAAATATAATATAGCAGTTTCGATTTTTGTGAACTAAATTAAAAACTGATTCAAACTCGGAGAACAGGAATCTTTCGTGAAATGCCAGAAAATCTTAAGATCCCCCCTCCCCTTCTAATGTAGCTGTATTAGAGTCCTTTAGCCTTTTTAGACCTATATGGTATATCTAGTCTTTCATATGCCACCTTTAAGGCACTGATGCCAATGGCACAGATAATTTTAAGGCCTAGTTTCCTACCAGGTGGAGGCACCTGGGTTCTCTTCGGTACCTTACTGCACCTACCAGAGACTTAATTTTAAGATGAGCGAATTCAAAGTCGAAAGAATACCCTAAGTATCTTTTACATGCCGCATAATCATGAGACATGGCAGCTAACAATTTTCTGCATCTTGGAGATCTATCGACTGGTCACTTGTACCGCGAGTTAGAACTCGAGACCAGTGGCGTATTTACGTATGGGCTTAATGGGCTAAAGCCCAGGGCGGCACGATTGGGGGGCGGCACTTTTTCCATGCAAAGTGAAGACCACTTTTTTTTAGACAGCAGGGCGGATCGGCAGCGAGAATGACTTTTTCTTTCTTTTTAGTCACCAGGGCGGCAGCGGCCACATTTTTTCCCCTTGTATTGGCAGGGCGCAGCGGTGAACATGGACAAAGTTCATGGAGGTGGTGGCTTCCGAAGTCAAAGTCAAAGTACAAAGAGCTGCCCGCACTGGATCCTTTTCCACGATGATTTATGGCTCTCTTTCTCAGACCCCTTCTATTCTCAGCAGTGAGCGATCCCGGGTGGTTTCGGGGGGGGGGGGGGTAAATAGAAACAGATGGAAAACCAGTTTTTTGCTGCATCGTGTGAACCGCAGGAACCGCACTGTCACTTGGATTCTGATGAGAAACTTCCAGGTTCCACGAGAGTTATTTACAAGATCATCTCACTAATCACTTTCCTGTTAGAAGGATAGATGTCCACTGGCGTCAACGTTCCTTGTCCTAATCAACACTCAATAGCTGAGATAAACATGTAGTAGTGCCAGAATGAATAAACTATATGATATTTTTTAACAAAAAGCAAACTTCATGTATTTTTTAGAAGTAACGTCAGGAAAAATTGTGAACTTGTGCCTGTGGCTGTCCTGTGTACAGGAGATCTCATAGCGCATAGCATTGCCAATAGGCGTAGCGAGAAGTATTTCGTTTGGGGAATTGAAATTTTTTTTTGAAATAAAGAGTCGGAAAACGCGATATGTACTTACATGTGTGTAATCTTTTTAGCTTGTGGGGGAGAGGGGGTATGAACGCCCCGGGTACGCCACTGGTAGCTGCGACATTAAGAACTGAGTAAACAAAGTACTTCTAACCCGGGAGGGAGGGGGGGATTTGCACTTTAGAGCGTTTTTTCTGTTTCTAATTACTTTTTTTTTGTAATTAATTTTTGAGTAAAAACTTCATAAAGACCGCCCTTATGGGGGATGATAAAACTCCTGAACCTCTTAACATTTAAAATCATCCTAAAAAAAGAAAACAACTATTTTTTTTCTTGCTCAAAACGGAGTTTGTTCTAATTTTCTCTGTTATATTGGGGCAGGAGCTATAAGGGCTCTTAATTAAGTCAAAAAATCAAAAGTTAAATTCAATTTAAGGACTTAACTAAAGAGCAAAATTTCACGGGAGACCAGCAGACCACGAACTTGAAAACGACATTTTAAACGTACAAAACGTCTTTTTTGCCGTGCCTAGTAGACCCTACAGCTATAGGTGCCAACCTATAGCTGTAAAAGTGGGTAAAGGTTGATTTGAACCGCTGGGGAAAAGGTGCTTTCCCAGACATTTATTTATTTTTTTAAGTGCATTTTTTTTAATTTTATTTTTTTTAAATTAATGAATTAATTTTTTTAAACTGGAAAAAGGATGTAAAGCAAGACTTTCAAAATTACTCCCTACTCTCCTTTTTTTTCTTTTTTGCGTGTTTTCCTGTGTTATCTAGCAAAATTTAATTGCATTTAAAGGTTACATGTACTCTGGCTCGCGAAATTCAGCTTAATATGAGGTTATGTAATGAATGTACCACGCAATTTATCTTCTCAGTAATTGAAATCCTTTATTACGTTCTCAGCAATGTGTTTAACTTTTTTTAACGTTTTTTATGTCAAATTTCCAACAGTGCGAAAAAGTTGCCTCGTGTTATTATAAGTATAGGTGCAAAATTTTACTGATATGAGTTAATATTTTCAGTTGCCTTTGGTACTATAGTCAAACTCGCTTATAACGAGAAAGAAGGGACCGTAACATGTTGCTCGTTAAATCCGAGTACTCATAATAAACGGGTCCTTACAGTTTATTTAATACAGTGCTTGCCACGGCGATAATATTATTGTTATTTCGTTATTCGTTTACTTTATTCCAATTGCAAGTTGTTGATAAGGTCTTGTAACATTTTTTTTCATTTAAATCTTTAAACAAGTTTTTAAAATTTTTAAAACCATTTTTGAAACAAATATGTGAAGATTATTTATTTCAAAAACTGTTTTAAATTTCAAAAGAAAGCTCTTAATGTAATTAAGTACTAAAAATGTTGATTTATAATGATGTAAGAGCAGATTTGTAGCATAGTAAAAGTTGAGATTCGCAAAAGACGAATTTTTACCAATTGGCTGGTTGTTAACAACCAACCAATTTCATGTTTAACTAGCTGTGTTGAAGGGCTTTGCACGGTTTACCTTGAAAATATATTTTATGTCAAGTAAGTAAAAAAATTTTTTTTTACAACTCTGAAATTCAACACCTCAAGGGGGCGGGGCGGCCAGTTTCAAAAGCCCAGGGCGGCCTCACGTCCAAATACGCCTCTGCTCGAGACCAAAGGCGTTACCGAAGCCAACAACTTATTACTTCACCACTCAGCCAACGAAAATCTTAAGATTTTCGGAAATAACCTGAAATAAAAACCTGCAAATAACAGACAACTGAATTAGCGTTAAGAAAAGAAGATTACATGACATGGCGAGTTGTTCCGCTTCTCCACACAGATTTGTTTCTGCTTGTCGAAGCTGCAATTGCTGTTTGGTTGAACGACTTGCAACTGCTGCTTTAAGACATCGGCAAAACCAGATCCTGAAGCAAAAAGAGTTTTATTCAGATTACAAAAAACCAAGTTAATTCAAAAAATAAATGCTTAATGAAAGTAAACCATTTATTATTTAATCAAACAGCTTTCATGTAATAAAAATCTTTTCTTGAAAATTTTACTTTAGCACCCCAGAGATCCCCACCCATACCTTCCAATTTGCTTGGAATTGCCAGTTTGGACTGAATCTTTGACATATTTATTTGCAGACAATAAAAATAGAAGTATTTTTTGAACTGAACAATTTTAAGTTTCCAAAAGGTACATATGAGCAGCAAAAACGGTGTTCTCTCTCTCTCACAACAAAAGCTTCAAAATTTAGATAACATACTAAATTATTAAAAGCTATTAATTAATTGTTTTTTCCCCAACTCTAAAACGAAGTCATCCACAAAATTTCTAAATTTCCTGATAATTGGACAAGGCTTTAAGCAGGTTTTGGAAAAGTGACACTGCACACGCAGACACCTATGTATACAGTTGACGCTCGACTTTACGAATTTCCAATTTACAAACTAACTGCCCAAATTTTAGCTTTGCTAGTTTTGAATTTTTTAACTGTTTTTACCTATCTTTGACGGAGTTGCTAAGGGACGCTCTTTATCCATATTTGTTTCAATTTCTTCATGAGATTGGCTTTATGTGTCTGAATTAGTGTTTTGTTTTCTTTGTCCTTGTTCTTCTGTCGTCTTTGTTTTGTTTAATGTGTTTCTGGTTTCATCCAAAATTATTTGACAGTTCTTTCTTTCGTCTTTTTATTTAGAATTTTTAACTTCGTATGTGTCTCCTTCGGAAATGTTCATTAAATTTTAGATTTTTGATCAATGGATTAATAAGATTGCTTTGGATTAAATAATGCTATTAGTTTTATGAACTCTCACTTTCATAAACACTTTTCGTTTCGTTCAATTTTCTAGCTTCAGATCAATGTTCTCTTAATAAACTAAGGTTTTGAAAAATTGTTCACGTACTTGCTTAACATTTAAAATAGAAAAAAAAAAAAAAAAATTAGTTACCACTCAACGCTAGGGCCATTACACAAATTCGGGCTATCATTCAGCAAAATTAGATCTACCTCTTCGCAGTACTAGTCCAAGAGCCAGTGGCCGGCAGACTTACGGTATTTTAGCAAGCTTCATTTTTTCATCAGACAATGTCCCATGGCTGCTGTTTACGGAATGGTCACTCGTTAAGCTCAAAGCGGGTTCCTATTAGGGCGGCGGAGCGCGAAAGGTGCCAAAAAAAGACGAAAATTTACGTCATTTTAGCAAAGCTGATTTTTTGATATGTTGAAGTAGTCGATTGGTACTATTGAAAAACCACAATGGCAGACGTCCAGGTGGGTTCCAAAGTGGTGGCAGACGTCCAGAAAGGTGCCAAAAAAAGTTGAAAATTTACGTTATTTTAGCAAAGCTGATTTTTTGATATGTTGAAGTAGTCGATTGGTATTATTGAAAAATCACAATGGCAGACGTCCAGGAGGGTTCCAAAGTGGTGGCAGACGTCCAGAAGGGTTCCAAAGTGGTGGCAGAAGTCCGGGAGGGTTTCAAAGTGGTGGCAGACAGACGTCTAGAAAGGTGCCAAAAAAAGTTGAAAATTTACGTCATTTTGGCAAAGCTGATTTTTTGATATGTTGAAGTAGTCGATTCGTACTATTGAAAAATCACAATGGCAGACCGTCCAGGAGGGTTCCAAAGTGGTGGCAGACGTCCAGAAAGGTGCCAAAAAAAGTTGAAAATTTACGTCATTTTGGCAAAGCTGATTTTTTGATATGTTGAAGTAGTCGATTGGTACTATTGAAAAATCACAATGGCAGACGTGCAGGAGGGTTCCAAAGTGGTGGCAGACGTCCAGAAAGGTGCCAAAAAAAGTTGAAAATTTACGTCATTTTGGCAAAGCTGATTTTTTGATATGTTGAAGTAGTCGATTGGTACTATTGAAAAATCACAATGGCAGACGTGCAGGAGGGTTCCAAAGTGGTGGCAGACGTCCAGAAAGGTGCCAAAAAAAGTTGAAAATTTACGTCATTTTGGCAAAGCTGATTTTTTGATATGTTGAAGTAGTCGATTGGTACTATTGAAAAATCACAATGGCAGACGTGCAGGAGGGTTCCAAAATGGTGGCAGACGTCCAGAAACGTGCCAAAAAACGTTGAAAATTTACGTCATTTCAGCAAAGCTGATTTTTTGATATGTTGAAGTAGTCGATTGGTATTATTGAAAAATCACAATGGCAGACGTGCAGTCGGGTTTCAAAGTGGTGGCAGACGACCGTGAAAAAAAAAAGGGGGAGGGGGGGGATTGACATTTTGCAGTATTTTAGCAAAACTCATATAATGTTGTTAATTCATTTATGTGGTTAATATGTTAATCAAGGTATTCTAAGCCAATATCCATCACGGCTGACAGCTGTCACGGTTCCAACATCTCGGCGGACCGCGGAAAGTGGCCGCCGTCGCGGGGTAAAACATGTACCGTATACTGCGGGGCATACCTCTTACATTCATTCAATCTGCTTGAAAGTTAATCATCTAAAGAAATAAATAAAAATAGTAAACAGAAGAAAGGAAAATATTTTCGGAATATTTATTATCTGCTACCAAAAAAATATGATTCAAACCAAAGAATAAATATTTAAAAGATTTGTATTGTTCGCAATTAAAAGTATTGCACTGTTTATGTTATTCTTAACTCCGCGATAGCAGACGGCAGCAGCCTAGAGAGCAGCTGCAGAGTGGGAGAACCGCACCATCTGTCTGACACACTGAAATTGTTTTTAACGTGTAAAATAAATATAGAGGCTTCTGATTTCATTAAAATTGTATTCAATTTTCAATTAAAATTGTATTCAAAATAAAGATTGAATTGTGTATCTATTCTTGAAAAATTATTAATTATTAAATTTGAGTTTTGCTAAATACCGCAAAATGTCAATTCCCGTCCCCCCCCCCTTTTTGTTCACGGTCGTCTGCCACCACTTTGGAACCCTCCTGCACGTCTGCCATTGTGATTTTTCAATAGTACCAATCGACTACTTCAACATATCAAAAAATCAGCTTTGCTAAAATGACGTAAATTTTCAACTTTTTTTGGCACCTTTCTGGACGTCTGCCCCACTTTGGAACCCTCCTGGACGTCTGCCATTGTGATTTTTCAATAGTACCAATCGACTACTTCAACATATCAAAAAATCAGCTTTGCTAAAATGACGTAAATTTTCAACTTTTTTTGGCACCTTTCTGGACGTCTGCCACCACTTTGGAACCCTCCTGGACGTCTGCCATTGTGATTTTTCAATAGTACCAATCGACTACTTCAACATATCAAAAAATCAGCTTTGCTAAAATGACGTATTCACCCTGCACTTTGTTATGTAAATATTACATTAACTTTCAAGCAGATTGAATGAATGTAAGAGGTATGCCCCGCAGTATACGGTACATTTTTAACCCCGCGACGGCGGCCACTTTCCGTGGTCCGCCGAGATGTTGGTACCGTGACAGCTGTCAGCCGTGATGGATATTGGCTTAGAATACCTTGATTAACATATTAACAACATATATGAATTTGAGTTTTGCTAAAATACCGCAAAATGTCAAGTTTTTTTTTTTTTTTTCATGGTCGTCTGCCACCACTTTGGAACCCGCCTGCACGTCTGCCATTGTGATTTTTCAATAGTACCAATCGACTACTTCAACATATCAAAAAATCAGCTTTGCCAAAATGACGTAAATTTTCAACTTTTTTTGGCACCTTTCTGGACGTCTGCCACCACTTTGGAACCCACCTGGACGTCTGCCATTGTGATTTTTCAATAGTACCAATCGACTACTTCAACATATCAAAAAATCAGCTTTGCTAAAATGACGTAAATTTTCGTCTTTTTTTGGCACCTTTCGCGCCCCGCCGCCCCAATAGGAACCCGCTTTGAGCTTAACGAGTGCCCATTCCGTAAACAGCAGCCATGGGACATTGTCTGATGAAAAAATGAAGCTTGCTAAAATACCGTAAGTCTGCCGGCCACTGGCTCTTGGACTATACGTTCTAACACTTTATGGTGGCTAAAAGATCTATAACTGTCTATTTCAGTGGTTTCCAACCTGGGGGCGATCCGATTTGACTTCTCAAAGGGGCGGTAAATTCGTAAGGGGCGATAGGGGCGATGTAATATAGTTTAGCCTTTAGTATTAATAGTAGTATTAGATATATTACTTTTATATTTGTAAAAGAACGTGAATTTAATCTTTTATTCAGAATTACATACAAACAAACGAACAAACCCACATATAAGACTATTAAAAGCGTATTAACCCATTTAAAGACCAAGTTTTTTTAACGATTTTTTTTCAATTTTTATCTGCTTAAAACTCTTACTTGGAATGGTTTACATACATTTTAGGCTTGAAATAGTTCGCCGTTGCCATATTTATTAAGTTATTTAACGTTCTATTTATGGGATATTTTGCATTAATGTGAGCAAAATACGACATTACTTGACTTTACTTGTTCAAAGTAACATTACAGAAAGCATCTCTAATCAATTTTAAGCAAATCATTTTAAAATGAAAAATAAGTTCGCCAAAAAACCTTACTTTCTGTGGCTACCCATGCTGGACCGTTGCTTGGCTGCTTTGTCTGAAACTAGCTGTCAATAAATAAACTCTGATGTCCAAATAGTGACTCTAACTGGTTTTCTCAAGAAGAACTATTTAACTGGTGAAAAACAGCTTTAGTAAAATGATATACCCATTACAGGTTTTTGTACACAGTAACTAACAAGCGTCCCGTTTTTAGGACACCGAGCATAAATGGGTTAAAAATGAGCTGCTGTCCTGGCCAACATATTTCGAGCATGTTATTTTTGAGTTGAACTATTCCCTCAAAAGTAATCAGGGGAAAGAGCCGACTGATAGATGCGAATAAAAAATAATCCCCATTTTTATTTAATTATTTTACTTATTTTGAGCAATTTTCCTTTCTTTCTTTTATTTGTTTAGTTTGTTTTGTTGTTTTTATTAAAGAAGTTTTTGCGATAAATAGAAAGTTATCCTATCTTTCTTTTCATAACTTTACCTTTGATTTCCAGGTTAGTTTATCTTTAACACAATTTACATCATAAAAAAAGAAAAAAAAGTTCTCTGAAAATATGAAACAGAAAGAATGAACAAAAATGATTAAAAAACTTGAGCGTGTCAAGTTAATTAATGAAATTACGAATCAAAAATAAATGTACCTACTAGTTTTGTGTTTTGAAAAAATGAGACTTTTCCTAATGATGTATCTTAATCAAGTGTAAAATCCTTTAAAAATGAAAAAAAAACAACTTATTCACTCATGTAATTAGTGATTTTTGAAAGAATTCACATAACTTAATTAAAAAGAGAACATTCAAATAGAAGCAAAATGCATACCAATGTACAGATACGACAAGAAGAAACGGTAGAAAAAATGTTCTAATTAGGAGCTTAAATATAGGTTGATGACGCAATACGAAAGAAAATAAACGGATTCGAATAACTTTCAGGATATTGAAATTGGGAGAATAAAATTTTTTACCTTTGAAAAAAATAAGAAATGCCAGAAATGAGAGAGTTTGGTTCGAATAAAAGGACTTATTTTTAAGTGTAAAATATATTCATAATAGCAGTAAAACAAGTCTAATTATTATTGAAAAATAGTGGATCCCACTGAGTTGCTCAATTCCTGTCTATTACGATCGTAGTCAGAGATATTGCAGATTTTTTAAGGTGTGAAAATTTTAATTGACTTTTTTTGGAACACGAAAATTCGTTTTTGAAGAGTAAAATTTATTTAAACAGCAAAGATCGCACAATTAACAATTCAATTTGAAAAAAAAGGTTCCGAAAAAACAAAGGAAAGGAGGGTGACAAAGGAGGAACAACCATGGAAAACATCGTTCAGAGACAACCAGAAATTTTCATATTGGGAGTTTTGAGCCATTTCTCGGCAATGTTAAATGATCTCTCTGACTTTTTAGAGAAGGAATATCCAGTCATATAAGTGACACAAGTGAATCATACGTGCGTTAATGCCCTACAAAGGACCACAGAGAAAAATAATTAAGGACTACCTACAGACTATCATAATCGCTAATATAAACACTAAGTTTATTTATGTTTTTTTCTATGCATCGAAATAATTACACATTAAATTTAATATATATTTGTTTATCACAAGAATAAAATATTTTCTTTATCTACGAAACCTAACCCCTATTTTAATCCATAATTTACGCGATATTTTCGTGGAACTTAACCTTGCGTAAAACGAGGGTCCCATTGTAATTATTTAACATTTCAGTTCCATTTTTAGCCTACTTTCCCGTTAAAAATAAAAGAAAGACGAAAAAAGTATTAAAAGTAGCTTAATGCATCGAAAAAATATCGCCAAGTCCAAAAAATATCGCCAAGTTTAAAAAAATAAAGAGGTAAAATGAATATCGAAAAATTAAAAATTTGAAAGTAGGGTATTGAGATGGGGAATTTGTGTGTCGGTCTGTCGGTCGGTCTGTCGGTCTGTCTGTCCCCCCCTAATAACTTTTGAATGAACATTCCGATTTGGACAAACTTTTTTTTGTTGGAAAGATCTTGGCGAGTACAGCTCATTCCCATATTTGATTTTTTGATTTGAACAATTTTTGGTTCAACTTTGAGCCGTTCAAATAACCGGTCCCGCGATACTAACTTTTTAATGAACAGTCCGATTTGAACAAACTTTTTTTTGTTGGAAAGAACTTTTCAAGGATACTTCATTCCCGTATTTACATTTCCGATTTGAACAATTTTTCGTTCAACATTGAACCGCTCAAGCAAGCTGTCACCCCTAATAACTTTTGAGTAAACAGTCCGAAAAAAAATGACTGACTGTGCAGACGATTTTTTGTTTATTTATTCATTTGTTTTATTGAATTTATTATTATTATTATTATTATTTTTGGCAGACGATTTTTTTTGTAACAAAAATGTTTCATTCACTAGAGCATTTTATTCTTTATTTATATTTAACAACTGGCAACGGATTAAAAGTGAAATTCGAGACATTTTATCAACGGACGAGTTTTTTTTCTTTTTTTTCTTTCTTTTGATAAAATGTGTTTTGATGTACTTTGTACTTTTAATTTTTTTTTGAAAACAATTGAGGAATTTTTCTACGGAAGAACTGTAACAGTTACATTCTTTAAAAGGTGCGACAAAACTTTATTTATTCATTTATTTACTTTTTATGTGTCTATTTCATCTGATGAGAGAGGTATATTTTGCTTTTAGAAATCAGCTTCAAGTGCTAAAAAGGTATGTTTGACATAATTTTTAGTCTTAGATAATCAAGAGAATAATGATCAGATGCTAGAATGCCGATGTCGATGTACGGGAAAGTAGGCTCGTTTAGTTCTTGACAGAACTTCTTGTTGCTTCATCATTCACCGCGATAAATTTTATTTAAGACACAAAGCATGAGAACATGTTTGACTAAGGTTTTGCGATGTATTTGCTATTTTCAATGCTTACATATACTAACGTTAAATTAAAAGTTGACAAAAATAA
Source organism: Uloborus plumipes (assembly GCA_038373865.1). Classification (NCBI taxonomy): domain Eukaryota; kingdom Metazoa; phylum Arthropoda; class Arachnida; order Araneae; family Uloboridae; genus Uloborus; species Uloborus plumipes. The sequence goes on along the minus strand of JAXGGA010006836.1, from coordinate 31,788 downwards.
AAAAAGAAATGACCCTGACTGTCGATCTCATACAAAGATGAACTTTGTGAATTCGAGCACAGATAAAATTTAAATACATCTGAGTTGTTTGTAGATGACATTTGAAACACAGAAATTACAAGGATGAGGCACCTACTTGTGGTGCCCCTTGAAGGGGCTATCGAGAAATCTAGTCAAAAGAAGTGCTAATCTAAAAGAGGGATGCTAACATTGGGATTAAATTGAATCGTTTATTTCGAAAAGGTAACACCTCTATTTTGATCTCCTCTGTCTCTTTAGAAAATTAAACAGCGCACGGTTACATTTTTGAATGTCATAATCAATGAAAAAATGACTTTAGTTAAGTACACAATTACTGCAATAATTTACCAAATAACTATTGATTATGACATTCAAAAATATAACCGTGCGCTGTTTAATTTTCTAAAGAGACAGAGGAGATCAAAATAGAGATGTTACCTTTTCGAAATAAACGATTCAATTGAAGTTAACTAAGAAAACTGACTGACCGAAGTCGTGCTACAATTTCCTAACAATCAGTGTATACCTTACCCCTTGATTCTCCCCATCCAGTGACGTAACAGTTCCATCCAGGTTGAGCTTCCCATCCCAGACTGGGTATACATGCCGGTTGCACCCCAGCGTTGAACTTCACGGGGGCATTGAGCTTTATCAAGGAAATATCATCGGACATGGAGAATCTCCTGATCTGGAAGAAGATGTTGATGAACATTCCACGTTAATCTGAATTTTCAGAATTAGCAGGCATTAAGTCAAAAATTTGAGCAGGAACAGACATTAGAAGATATATTCGGGTATAACAATACGATGCACTCAACAAATATTACCCCGAGTAATACTCGGGCTGGACATTATGGAACATTATTGCTGTGCCCGAGATAATCTCGGGCATGACAGCTAAAAGGTTAAAAATAATTACATAGTTACAAAATATTACATAATATTGTTAGTTATATAATTAGCCTGTTAGTTAGCTTTTTAGCCTCTTAGTTAGCTTTTTAGCCTCTTAGTTAGCCTCTTAGCCTCTTAGTTAGCCTCTTAGCCTCTTAGCTCTTAGCCTGTTAGTATTGCACATTCAATGTTCAATATTTTTTCCGGTTTGGGGTCAAAATGTCGCGGCCGAAATGTCGCGGGCCAAAATGTCGCGGCAAAAATGTCGCCGAGCCAAAATGTCGCGGGCTAAAATGTCGCGGACCAAAATGTCGCCGGTCCAAAATGTCGCCGGTCCAAAATGTCGCGGGCTAAAATGTCGCGGGCCAAAATGTCGCCGGTCCAAAATGTCGCCGAGCCGAAATGTCGCGGGCTAAAATGTCGCGGGCCAAAATGTCGCCGGTCCAAAATATCGTCTGCCCAAAATGTCGCGGGCCAAAATGTCGCCGGGCCAGAATGTCGCCGGTCAAAAATGTCGCCGGGCCAAAATGTCGCCGGTCAAAAATGTCGCCGGGCCAAAATGTCGCCAGTCAAAAATGTCGCCAGGCCAGAATGTCGCCGGTCCAAAATGTCGCCAGTCCAAAATGTCGCCGGGCCAAAATGTCGCCAGTCCAAAATGTCGCCGGTCAAAAAGGTCGCCGGGCCAAAATGTCGCCGGTCCAAAATAACGCCGGTCCGAAAGGCCGCCGGTCCAAAATGTTTCCAGTCCAAAATATAGCCGTTCCTAAATGACACTAAGTGCATAGTACAGATTTAATGTTTCCAGCAATTCACAAATTCAATGCAGCTTAATTATGTAGCTCAATTTTACTAATAAGCTTATCACGATATGATAAATACACCTGTTTAGTAACTTTTTTTAAACGTAACAGTTTAGAAAATTAGCTTAATTTATTAACAAAAATGTAACTAAATTGATTTCTTCTAACGCTTAAATTATTTAAGTACCAAAATAATGCCATAGTTTATTCAGGGCTGTACTAGGGCCCAGGGACGCTAAATTTCTTCCTTTTTAATACGCTTTTATTAGTTTCACATGTGGGTTTGTTTGTTTTTTGTTTGTTTGTTTGTAGGTAAGTAACTCTGACAAGGGGACCTTACAGGTTGTCACTCACCGATTTTGATGAGTTTTATATATTATGTAGAGGGACCCACCCTAAGTATTTTAGCAAAAGGATATGCCCCAATGCGCCTTAGTTTCCGAGATATAACGATCCAAAGTTCAGCTCGAAGTTATTATAGAGGTACGGTTGAGCAGTGGTCACAACAGCGGCCGTAGCCCAGTGAGCAAGGTCCCCCACTTCGACCGCTGGAGGTCTGGGGATCGAGTCCCGTGACGTATTTTTTTTTCTTTAATATCGAAAAAAATTCGATAGTTAATGGAAAATCGTTTAATTATTCATTTTTATTTTATTTATTTATTCATTTAGAAAAGAAATTTTTTTTTCAATTTTTAATATTGTTAATTCACGGGACTCGATCCCGTGAATTAACAATATTAAATAAATTATCCCCAACGCACACGTTCATCAACAGCAATTAGCAATCTTTTGCTAATTTGGTGTAAAAAAAACCTTTTCATATAATTTAATTTTTGGTTCTTTCAATGTCGGATCTTCTACATTTTTGTCTGACGACATTTGAACTGGCGACATTTTTGCCCGCGACATTTTTGACCGGCGACATTTTGGACACGCGACATTTTGGACACGCGACATTTTTGACCGACGACATTTTGAACACGCGACATTTTTGACCGGCGACATTTTGGACACGCGACATTTTTGACCGGCGACATTTCGGACACACGACATTTTGGACCGGCGACATTTTGGCCCACGACATTTTGGACCTTCGACATTTTTGCTCGCGACATTTTGGACCGCGACATTTTGACCAGCGACATTTTAGACCGCGACATTTTGGCCCGGCGACATTTTGGACCGGCGACATTTTGACCAGCGACATTTTAGACCGCAACATTTTGGACCGGCGACATTTTGACCCGCGACATTTTGGTCCGCGACATTTTTTCCCAGCGACATTTTGGCCGCGACATTTTGGCCCACGACATTTCGGCCGCGACATTTTGGGTATACCACTTTTGGTTTTTCCATTGAGTAACGTAAATACAGGGTTATTCTAAATGATGGACCCCTTTTTAAAAATTCATATTTATTAAAGTACAAATCCGAAATGAACAATCTTTATTGCAATGGAAAGATGAAATTTCATATTTTTTTTTAGTGCAAAATTTTTTTCTGAAGCTGCAAAATGAGGGCGCACCAGTAGAGTTTGCATCGGATTAGATTATAATTTGATTTACTAGCGCAGCTGAAGAAAATGGCGACCGTGGACTAAAAGGTTTTCTGCGTTCTTCCGTTTGTCAAAACTGCGTCACGAATTTTAGTGCAGCGGGCATTTCGTGCCAAATTTGGAATTAAAGCCCCAACTAAAAAAAGTAAAAGCCGTTATTTTAAGCAGTTTCAAAAGACTGGTAGTGTCTGTTAAAGGAAAAGCAGAGGAAGACCGCCTGTGTCACAAGAAAAAGTCATGTTTGCCGTACAGCACGCGGTGGACACATTGAACATTTATGATTATATATGAAAAAAAATTTCAAATCTCCTCTTTCCGTTGATATAAAGAATGTTAATTTTCGTTGAAAACTTTAATAAATATGAATTTTTAAAAAGGGGTCCATCATTTAAAATAACCCTGTATATGCTTCATACAGTTCAACAATTTTCTTTTGCTAAATGAAAAATTTTAAACTTACATCATCTCTCTCCAAATCAGGGTAGGCTATAATTTTTACTGCTCTTCGTACTTGTTCAAGAGGGTTCTTCAACCATTTGCTGTGAGAACCCAGATGTACTTTGACGTACTCCGGATAAGCATTCCTATTTAAATAAACAAAAGTATCGTCATTCATAGTAATGTTGCCACAATTTCTCTATTTTATAGTTTCTCCCGCTCATATTTACTGAAATTTTTGTAATTGTTGGTATACAAACTAATAAATAGTTCCGAAGTTTTGTATACAAGGGTTGGGGTAAAAGTCATGCCAACTATATTTTATCTTGCAGACACCGATCCGGTTGGAAAAGGAACCTATACAGACGAAGGGGCAAGGTGTTAATACATTAGTAGACAATGAAAAGCATTAAGATATCGTAACACACTAATTTATTACTGTAGTATACAGGGACAAATGCTCTTAACGGTGCAAAAGAATGACACATACAGTACTCACACAATTGACATGACAAACCTCGGCATAAATACCCTCAAAGTTGTCCCCAGTTACTTTCACAGCGTGTGGTGATAGTAGCAGGGGACTACTTTAAGGGTCTTTAGGCCCAAGTTAGGCATGTCAATCGTGTGTGTACTGTGTTGTCATTCTTTTGCACCATGAAGGCTACTACCACTACTATAAGATATTAATTTATTGGAAAGGGTACAAAGAAGGGCTACAAGATTAGTAAACGGATTTTCTAATTTAGACTATGATTCCAGACTTAGAATGCTTAATATGTATAGTCTTGAGCAAAGGAGAACGATAGGGGACATGATTCAGCTATTTAAATTTATTAAAATGAATGATGTTGTAGGGTTAGAGTTTTGCACAGAAAGCAGGACAAGGGGTTCATTGTTTTAAGCTGTTCAAATCTCAGGCTAATCTGGAAATTCGAAAAAATTACTATTTTAGCAGGGTAGTGGGAACTTGGAACAGTTTACCGGAAGAGGCGGTAAGGAGCAATGGAGTAGATAGCTTTAAGAGGGCCATTGATCTTCATTAGGGTCCTTAATTTGATTAGGACCAGCCCATTTGGCCCAGAGCCTGCTGCTGGTTGTCGCATTTGTATTTGTATTAATAAATTGTTGTATTATCATATTTCAATGCTATTCATTACAGAAGGGATGAGCTGTTAGCACATAGCGGCTCTAGTGAAACTTAATCTTAATGCGTTGGCTCGTCTATATAATGGCCTCAACCATTTATGTCCCAAATTAATTTAGCAATGAATTTTTATCTATTTTTTTTTTTGGTTTTTTTAGTTGAAAATACCTCAAAAAACATTTTTACGCGGTATAAAAATTTTGGAGGTCTAAGGCCCCCTACGCTCAGGGCTCCTGAGAAGACTGTTTCCGTTCGCAGGTACCATCCGTCGGCCTCTCAGGAAAGTACAAGGAGTGGTACTTAAAACCTTCAGTATGATTCCAGCCATTTAGGATTCATAATACTAAATTAATATAAGCTGGACTACTGAGCACCGTCGGGGCATAAAGGGTTAAAACGAACCAAATTAAGTGTGATTGTGTGAATTGCTAAATTAATTTGCAATTTTTTTTATTAAATTGTGAATAAAAAACGCGTACCCGACGACGCAGTGGGTGGCAGTGAGAACCCACTGCGCATTGATGAGGGTCCCTCCGCAAAAGTGGCCATTGGGTTCGCTCCAGGTCGTTTGTAGGGATGCTTGCCATGGCCAACTGTTGGGTTTGGCCGCTTCCCCACCGACCATTCTGTCGAATGCGTTGTAGATGGTATTCGGTATTATGGGCGTGGTTCCGCAGTCTGCGGGTGCTGTTACTACAGGATATCCTAGAGGAAGAAAATATTTTTGCTCCATTTGGCAATTTTTCAAACTATTTTTAATTTGCTTTAAAAAAAATGTTTTGTCAAAAGAATTTTTAAAGCCATCAACGAATTGCGTATTTTTTACTACTTTAATCTGACCGCATTTGGCTTCCTTTGATTTTTGACTCAGTGTCTCTGCGGCCACCACCTTCTACCCGCTTTTCAGGGCTGGGCCTCCGCTCCTCCAGGGCGGTTATGTTCAATTTCTGCACAAACACACACATACACGCTCACAAACGCCTGCACACACATCCAACGCCCCAGCAGCTCCCGACGCGGGAGGGGGAGCACGAGGTTTGAGGATGCACGATCCAAAAACACAGCACTATAGGTTATGAGGGGAAAATGTTTATTATACTGTATAGGGGAGTGGGGCAACCCTTACAAATCTTACAGGAGGGCGCACACCCAAATAGCATCAACTCAATGAATTTTGCTCGGCCGATCATCGAACTCCATTAATCTGATCCCGTAACGCACGATGACATCGTTCCGATCAGTACCCGAGCACGGTTTTCGATGAGCTACTTTTCATCGGAAAGCGATATCCTTCCGATCAACTTTCCTATCCAAATTCATCGGCATGGGACTGCACTGCTCGTAAATTGCTCCAAATCTCATCGTATTTCGAGCAAAACTCATCGGATTTTGCTGCTCGGATTCTGTTTGGCCGATGAGACATATTGGAGCGATTCCCGATGAGAACTCATAGGAATTCGATCATCGGCAGATGAGAATTTCATCGGGTTTCGATGAATGGCCGATCATCTGCCGATGAAATCATGCTGCTAGGGTAAGATCATGTACACTACACTGTTAAAACTACAGGATGCACAAGACACCATAGGGTGCCACATGAAGCCAAATGGCACCTCCAAGGTGCCATAGGGAATCAAGTGGCACCCCTCAGGGGCTACCGATGGTGCTACAACGTTTCACACTTAAAGGTCCCTTGTGCAACCTGTAGTTTTAACAGCGTACGGCACACATCTATACACAAAGACATACACGCGCCAACGCACACATACCTATCACTATTATGTTTTTTTCTGAAACATTTGCATCTTAGTGCAAAAAAAAAAAGAAAGCTCGTATCATGGGAACCTGGAGCCGGATCAGTATTAGTTTTATCGTTCGTAAGCCTCTTGGCAGAAAGTTCTTATTGAAAACAAGTTGATCTACTGAGTTTAATTTTAAGTGTGGTCCTGCTCCCAATGGAGTTGATATATGAAACAGGTGGAAGATATTCTTTAAGTTTCCGATATTTTTATCAGCTTAAAGATATACCCAAAACATTCATTAGAATCATTATTTTTAAAGAGCTATGTGGTCTAGCTCATTTAGTAGCGATAAATTATTTTTTTTTTTAAACGAAATAGCTCATAGCTTGAAAACTGACTCGGGGTGTTTTTAAAAATCGCTAAACTAATTTAAATATTTAACAAGACAAATGATTATAAATTAATACAAAATCTCTACTAATAATAAAGCTGAAGGTGGTTCTGTCTGTCCTTCTTTCTTTCTTTCTTTCTGTCTGTCTGTCTGTCTGTCTGTCTGTCACGCGCGTAGCGCCAAAACCGTTCGGTCGATTTTCATGCCACTTGGCACAAAATTAGTTTGTAGCATGTAGTTTTGCACCTCGAAGCGATTTTTCGAACATTCCATTTCGTTCTTTTTCTATTCGAATTCTTAGAGGAAATTCGATAAAATAGGGAAGAAATATTCCATACACATTTTCAAGTCTTATGTCATTCGAAAGCTTGAAATTTTCTGCACAAAATGACGTTTTTTCGAAGTTTCTACGATCATCAGGAGAGCTGTAACAATTGTTTTTAGAATCCCGAAATTCAAGGCTTACCTTCAGTAAAGCAAGCCAAACGATTCTAAAATGGCTTTGCTCGCGAATAAAATTTGTTTGAAAATAGAGATGAAATGAATTATTTTATCAACGGAAATCAACTTTTCATGTTGTTACCATGGTTACGTTTTTATTTCGTTCTTTTTCCCTTAATAATTTTAAATATGTATTTGTTTTTGTAACAATCCAAACTCCAAGCCTTATTAAAATTAGTCAAATGAAATATTAAAAACCGTGATAAGATGGCACCTGTCAATCAAATGAGAAATCGAGTCCTTTCCTTAAAATACAGGATACCATTCTAAATTTATCGTCTGCAAAACATATTTTACTTCATTATTAATTTATTTCAATATAAATTGCAGCAAATGGCTTGAGTGAACGAATTTAGCTTTTAATAATATCGTTTGCTGGTTGATCTTTGTCGATGTTTATTGTTTTTATTATCATTGTGAAGAATAATGCACGAAATTTCTATGACTAATACTTAAAATTTTTAGGATCAGTTGAGTTTAAAAGAAAAAATTGCTCCAAATATACTTATGCAATGTGATTATTTATTGTTGGACTGTAATTTGCAGCAATAATTGCATTTAATAAATAATGAAAGACAATATTAAAAATTATTTTTTTGGCGACTTTTTTACAATTTGGCATTCAATTCTATTTCAGTATATTTACTTCTATCTTATTGCGATATTGCAACGTTCTTTCTAAAGTATGTCATTTCGGAAAATGTATTATTTTGTTTTTGAAGTTAGGAAAGAAAACTTTCTTCTTCTTTTAAACTTTGGTAAGATTTCTGTTGGTTTCTGTGAGCAACAAAATTTTTCTTATTTTTTCTTTTGGCTTATTTTTGTGCACCTATCTTTGGGGTTGCATTCGAATGTCCCCAAGGGGGTGATTTACCCCTTTTATGGGGTAATCAGGGCTTTCAATGCAGACCAAAGTGATATGAATTGGCGCGACCACTTGGCGATATCTCGCCAAGCTTTTGGTCACCAAGTGTTTGACGCCAATTTGGCGACATATCGCCAAGTTGGCAATAAATTTAGCGAAAAAAAAATTTTTTTTGGGTTCAATTTAGCGCTATTGGCGATATTTTGCGAAAAACCTACTGAATGATGTTAAAATCGGCGATATTTAGGAGATTAATCATTGTAAAACGTTTTTTTGCATTGTTTCGTGGCAAACTAGGGATGCAAATGTTTGAATTGTTATCTTACTCACTTCAAGCACTATTTTAGCACTTAAGGCATCTACTAAGAAATTTACACGTAAAAGGAAGTAGTGTAGGGTCCATACCAAATTTTTATATCATACTTTGAAGGAATTATAGTTGAATTATAACTAAAATAGAGTATTTTTTTCTGCTATATCATTTCTTTACAAATGAACTTTTAATTTTATACCACGGGCAAAGCCGTGCGGGTACCGCTAGTGCTAAATAAAAATCTTTAGAAATACAGAAGTACGTTAAATAATGAATTGTAAAGGAAAGGGCTTCTCTTGAGGTAGAGCATCAAAATATTACACGGAACACATGTGGAAAATACACTTCATATGCTCTAAGGTTTTAAAAAGTACAAAACGGAGAGTTACACAAAAATTGCCAAACTTGTAAAAAGCATTTAGGTGTACTCGATTTTTTGAATAATATAAATAGGTTTTTTGCAACACTCTTTGGAGGCTTCATAAAGATTTTGATCTAAAGAAAACATATTTTTCTGAGTTATCTCAACTGTTCTATAATTCTCACATGTGAACGTACAAGCACGATAATCAAAGCAAAAACTGAAACTTTTAAAAATGAGATAAAATTGAACTTAAGAAGCAAGAAGAGAGGAAACATGTTTTAGAACAGGTTTTGAGGAAATATATATTTTTTAACGACAGGTTTATTTTATCAAATATGACATGCTTTGGGCAGGGATTCAAGTGAAACAGGCGATCGCAAACTGCAATCGCTACTGGAAATGAATTACATTAGAACGTTTCTTGATAAAAACATCGTGACGTTTGCGTGACGTTTGCCTATGAAAAACGAGCTAGATAAAACGTCACAGCCTACTTGGCGAATAAGAGGAGATTGCTGACTGCTTGTGAGCTCTTATTGGCTCCGCTCGTAGTGACGTCAGTGCCAAGTTAAGTTGATGATAATGTAATTCACTTCCAGTAGCGATTGCAATTCGATGCGATCGCAGTGCTGTTTCACTTGAATCCCTGCCTTAGTTTCTTTTCAACGAATCATGATCTTCGTACAGAAACATACTGTTTATACTCACCACAATTTTCCTCGTCTGTACCGTCACCACAGTCATCATTGCCATTGCATTTGTTGTGAGTATCATAGCAGTTTCTGTTTCCGCATACTGACTGTCCAGGTCCGCATAGCTCTAGCATGAAAACATAATCAATTTTTATTAATTTGAATCGCCTTTTTTTTTTTTCTTGTTATGTAATTTTGTGTTCATGTCATTGATTTAAAAGAGTTAATATCTTCTCACAAAATGTAATATTATATTTATCGTATGTTCCAAAAATACTGTTGATGGAATTAAATTTAAAAGTCATACGTTTTGTCTTTTCATCAAATTTCTATTTTTTGACAGTTTTTGCATGTTGTCGCAAAAAAATATTAAATGCATTTTAAATATTAAAGTAGTATGATAAAAATATCATTTTAAACCCTTAATTATATAACTTGTATACTTAATGAGATAATACACTTTGGTTGGAGATTATACACTTTACCCCAAATTGAAAATATTCTGGTCTTTTCCGAGAGAGAAGCAGTTTGGATTGATTTTCCTTAGTGATACTGTTAGAAGATTTGCTAAAAGAACGAATACCGATTAAAGATTAAGAAGAAAGCCCTTCTAAAAAGTAATTTTTTTAATAAAAATTATAAAATAAACAGCATTAACTTTATTTTTATTACATTTCCAATGATAATTGCGTACCTTTGATTTGTTGGGCTTTATGGCTTAAGGGTATATTCACAATAGTCCAGACCTACGTTATTTTATAAAGGCCCAAAAAAAATTTTCGTAAGCACACCACATAAGGTAAGATCAGTTTGCTATAGTTTAAGCTTACAAGGGGACCTTACAGGTTGTCACTCACCGATTTTGATAAGTTTTATATATTATCCCAGGTAGCACAAATAGGGCCGTGGTGGCCCGATCGGTAAGGAATCGGACTCGTGTCCGGAGGGACCCGTGTTCGATCCCCAGCCGATCAAAGATCCACCGTCTTGATTAATTGTGGCTGGGAGGCGTTAAAAATGTCGTGGTCACAAAGTCCTCCAAGTGAAACAATACCTCTGGGGGTGCTGGGTCTAGGGTTTGCTCGATCCTAGATTCTGGTTCAAAATTAAGAACAGAGCGCTCTTCAGGGCCCTATCCCGGTTAAACCACGAAGCTGTGGTAGGTACGGGGGACCCTGGAGGTGTGAAATGAAATGAAAAGGTAGCACAAATAACGTTTAACGTTTTATAAACGTTTTTAAGCGGTTGATACAACGTTAATAACCATTTTACAACCTTTATAAAACGAAGTGTGCTACTTGGGATGTAGAGGGACCCAGGGGCGGCCCTAGCAGTTTTGCCGCCCCGGACAAAAATGCAAAATGCCGCCCCTTTCCGCGATTAAAGTTTGAAAAGTAATAAATGTTGCTAAAAAATGTACAAACCAATAAATAGATAATAGGAATTAAAAACAGCCTAACAAAATAAAATCTTGTATTCAGGGTCGGATTTAGACCGAATGTCGCTATAAGCTATTTTAGATATTTGGCCTCTTTTTTTTGTTGTGGGCAGAACAGGCCATTTTTGTCTTTTTTTCGCTGATGCAGAACTTCATGTTTTTTTTTTCTTTTACATTTCGTGCTGTCTCTAATTCTTTTTTTTTTTTTTTCCTTTTTTTTAAATTTACCCTTGAGGGAGGATGAGTATGATTAAAGTAAAACAATGACTATTTTTAATGAAGTATAGAATATCCGCGATTTTAGGGGGCTCGGGGGTTTCTCCCTCGAGGGAAATTTTGAAAAAAAGACCTAAAAATGTTGCATTTTTGAGGTTATTAAGACTACAAAAATAACAGGAGAAAAATAGGTAAACAATACCTTTTAAAAGTTATACCTTCTTTTGCAAATTAAAATCAGTCAAAGTAAAAATTGCTTGTACTTGTGGTTCTATAAATCGGTGACATCAATCGATGAGGAAAAAGAGCTTGGAAGGAGAAAAGAAAACTCACATCTGCTTTCGGTATAAAGTTGGTGTCTCTCAAATCCACCGACTAATACAATACTGCATTAAATGCAAAATGATCAATAAAATAAAATGAAAAAATGATTTAAAGGTAATGGTTTGAAGATTTAGAAAACAGAAGAGTAACATCCCGATATTTGGACACTTGAAGCTTGATGCACTTGATAAGATATAAAGTTGCTGCACTTTTCAAGGAGTTTCAAAGAATAATTTAATTATTTTCAAGACATCAAGAATAATTATATTTAAGGCAATTTATTTGCACATTCCAGCCTCTGACATTTGTATGCTTAATTGCCTAATTTCCCATATTGCACTAACTTTAAAATAAATGTGTCTTTAGTTAAGAAGCAGATATTACTGAAGATTTCTCACTTTTTTTTTTAGTCACAAGAGAGCAGAAAAATAAAAACAATAAGGGTAGTCTAGTATTTTTTTCTCGTTCTAAAAACATCAAAAAAATGTGGTATAGATAAAAGCAAGCAATAACAAAAAACTTCCAAAATACTAAATCAGGAATTGAATAAATAGCAAGATATGAAACATGTGAATCACAAAAATTTATCTCAAGCACTATGCTACAGAAATGCGAAAATCATGAGTTTTACATTTTTGATGCAGGAAGCATTAAGGAGCTGAATTTAATACTTTTTTTTAAGAACTTTCAAGCTTTTCACGCATTTGGAAATGAATTTTACTTTTTCAAGTACTTTTTTTTTTTCAGGAACGAGTAATGTTTTTCTTTTTTTTTTGGGGGGGGGCAGCAAAGGGAGGACCATTGTTTGTTTAGATTGTAGGTATATCCAGCCCCGTTTAGATTAATTAAAGCTATAAATTGAAAGAAACAAAAAAAGAAAACAAATACCACAATATAATTAGCAGATCTTAAAAAAAAAGGAAGAAAAAGAAATGTAGGACGGGCTTTGCGTATTTTCTACACATTGTGTGTGTTACACGTTGCGTACACACATTGGGTGCATGTGAGCAATAAATTATATGGCGTGTCTAAAGTTCTTAAATGTATTTATATAAGATACAATCAATTATCTTAAGTTTGTAAAATAATCATTTAAAAAAATGCAGTTAAACAACACTTGTATCTGATGCACACTTTTATGAAAACTTAATGAGAGATTAATAATTTGCTTGCTATATCAGAAATACCGGGTAAAGTATTGTTGTAAATGGATTGTTATGCAATGGTAAATTTATTATAGGAGTATCAAGAAGAAAAAAGACAAAGTTTTTTTTTTTTAAATTCTTTTTGACTTTTTATCCTGTAAAATTTCTGAGTCAATTATAAATCTATCTGTTCAGCTAATTCATGACTTGGCTGTGATTATTTTCATTGGAAAGTATTTTTAAAGTCTGTGTTTCTGAATTTTGCTTTCTAAACTATTACAATCATGTATTATTTTGTTTTTTTTATAAACGATGCCTTATGTCTCTTCTCATCAGATGTAAGTATCTATGCATGCACACATTTTATTAATATTTATTTTTTATTCATTCGGTAAAATGCGGTAAATTGAGATTTTTTTCTCTCCCCGTTCGGGCACTCTGGTCTTCTACCAACAATTTCAAAACATTAACATGCTTAAAAAAGTTGTCTAATGTAGTTAGTTTGTTTTTTTAAAAGTCTCCATTGACAGTCAAAGTTTCTAAAGATTCGTTTATAGTTTATAATATATATTTGTTTATTTTAAGAGGCTATGTTGAAACAACCAAAATGCTACAATGAAGTGAATACATTTAAATAACACGCTTAAACATCGCTACATTCATAATTTTCAGAATTCCGAAATACAAAAAGAACTGTTTGTAAAATTCGTTTATACTTTCCTTTCCTTGAAGAAAACATTATTTTAGCCCAAATATAATTTTATTTCAGCCTAATTATATTCGAGTCCAAATGCCGCTCCTGACAGGGGTCCGGAATGTCCGGCGCTAGGGCCGCCCCTGGAGGGACCCCATTCACGGTACTCGATCCACAGACCTCCAGCGGTCGGAGTGGGGGACCTTGCTAACTGGACTACGGCCGCTGTTGTGACCACTGCTCAATCGTACCTCTATAATAACTTCGAGCTGAACTTTGGATCGTTATATCTCGAAAACTAAGGCGCATTGGGGAATATCCTTTTGCTAAAATACTTAGGGTGGGTCCCTCTACATAATATATAAAACTCATCAAAATCGGTGAGTGACAACCTGTAAGGTCCCCTTGTTAGTCACACTGGCTTTGGCAAGAAATAGGGTAGCAAAAATGCGTCAAAAACTGAACATCACGGAGTCATTTCTTATCAAGCGACCTCGTTGTCTACAATAGACCATCTCCGATTTAAATAAAATTTTATAGAGTTGCAGACATGCCTTTGAAAATCACCTATGCATATTTTCAGCTTCCAAGATACAAGTCGTGAGGACATAGAATACCTCAAAAAGAAAAAAAAAGAGGGGAGGACCTCCAAAATGGGCGCTAGGGGTAATTCGTTTCACAAAGCTGATCCGCCATTTTGGAGCCCTGATTTTTTTATTGATTCTATAGATTTTCAGCATTTGGGTCTTGAAAGTTAAAAATTTGTACAAGTTAGTTTCAAAGGCAGGTCTGCAAATGTATGAAATTTCGTTCAATTCGGAGACTGTGGGGTGAAGACGACGAGGTCGCTCGACATGGAAGGACTCTATGATGTTTAGTTTTTGAGGCACCTTCGCTATCTGTTTCATACCAAAGCCAGCTTTACTCAGTTTAAATAATAGCGACCCGTTCTTACGTGCTGTGGAGTGCTTACGTAGAAAAATATTATGCCTTGAAAAATGAAGTAAGTCTGGGAGTCATGGGTTTTTGCTCTACAACTTCGGTATCAAAAACGCATAATTATTAAAAATGAAAGTTTCAAGTTCATCAATCAGTTTGCCAATGTAAATAATCTTGCCTAGAGTATTTTCTTTTTTCCTACATAATCACCACGATCTATCAGATGAAATCAGAGATCTTCAAATTTTATCAGCTTGGGGTCAAAACAAGAAAATGTGTTTAGAACTTACGCAAATTGTGTCCGGATTCGAAAACAGCTGAGAATCCCCTTCCTCCTGCCATGAAGTCTGTCTGGATCAAGAGCCGAATCTCGTTCTCGCCTTCGTTCGAAAGGATGGGGTGGGGGATCTGCGACCCACAGAAGACCCCGAGGACTGACTCTTTGTCCTTTCCGTACACCACCAGTCTGTCCTGGGAGCAGCTGCCGGACGGGGAGAGGTCGAAATCTTCGAAAGTCATCTTGATTCTCTGCAAAAGAAAATGGATTAATCAAAATACAGTGAACTCTCACTTATGCACCGGCCCAAGGGACCAACAGAAAAGGCGCATAATTAAGAGAGACGTATAAGTGAACAAGACTATTTAAAGGACTAGAGCGCAACATAGGTACTAATGAGAGAATGATGAAGAATGTTTCTATAGACAAAGGGCATATTACTACGGTTCGGCAATTACTGTAACGCAACTACAATGATACAGTCGACGCTCGTTATAACGACCACTCGTTATAAAGACTATCCAATACAACGACTGGTATGAAAAACCCAACTTCATCCCAATATATTCTATTTTCTACCTCTTACAGCGACCACTCGTTACAAAGACCTTTTTCTGGGGGACGGAGATGGTCGTTATATCGAGCGTCGACTGTATAAAGAGAAAACAGAAATCGTGGCATACCTAATTACAAACTGTTCCCTTTAAAAGGATCCATAATTGTTAATTGTCCCTCTCCGAACTCTAGTTCATGCGGAAAAAATGCCTTCCGTGAGCAATAAAGGCGAAAGATTAGAGAGGAAAGTAAAGAAAAATGCTTATTTTTAAAAGAAAAAAAAATATTTAAAAACATTTGACGGAAATTTCGGCGCATAAGTGAAATATTTATCTTTAGAGCGACGCATAAACGAATGATACTATCATTATTTTGCTATGGAATGTGCTGGGACCATTTAAAATCGTCGTATAAATTAAAAAGGCGTATAAATGAGGCGGTTCATAAGTGAGAGTTCACTGTATTTTACTATCACTACCGTGTTTGGTGGCATCGTACAGATAATAAAAACCAGGGCTGTCGAAGGGAAAGTGACTGACCCCGACTCCTAGAACTTTAGGGCCTTCTGCTCCGACTCATTTCCTTAAAATCCGCACAGCCAAGGAAGATAATGCAGATTTGGAAGGGAAAATGACAGACTCCGACACTTGAAATTTTAATGCCTTCGAATACTGATTTTGACTGCTTTATCCCAAAATTAGTCTAACCCCAAAACCGCACCCTGGTTACAACTGCGTATTCTCAAACATTTTAATCGCCTGTAACTTGATCCGGTAGTTTTTCTATACAAATGTAGGAATTAAAAGCGAAACTAAAATGTTGAAAAGCATAAATGCGCAGGAAGACTGTATACACGTGTTTCTGCATTATAAAGAACGCCTTTTTTCAATGAGCTTATGGATCCAAAGACATCCGACAAAAGCCTTTGTCATAAGTCTCCATAACCCAAGTAGCACACTTCGTTTTTTAAAGGTTGTAAAATGATTACTAACATTGTGATAACCGATTAAAAACGTTTAAACGTTTTTTGTACTACCTGGGAAGCTCACATTTTTGCATTGAAAGAGGGCGTTCCTTGTAACGCCGTGACACTTGTATGCTGTATTCCTGTGCATTTGTGCTTTTCAACGTTGGATTGTTGCTTTCATTTTCAAGCACAAAGTATTTATGTATTTAGAATGTACGAATTATTATTATTAACGTAGTAAAGAAAAATTTTTAAATTCTCTTTTCTACACATTTGTTTTGTATAAAACTAGCATATTATACCCGGAGTTGCCCGGGTGCTTATTAAAAATGCTGGCATAAAGTAGAATTAATTATCTGTTGAAACCTCTAATTTTTCTGCTTGTGCCAATGTTCCAAGGTAATTAGTACATGAATTATAATTATTTTTAACTTATTGCATCGTCAAATGAAATAGGTGAGCCTTAAATTGATAATTCATTGTTAATCGTAATCTTTGTTGGAAAATACTCATATTTAAGTGTGTTAAATTTTATCAATTTGTATGCTTAACCCTTTAAGCGGTCAATTATTTTACCAGAAATGCTTCCAAAAAAAGCATATTTTTTATTACATATAGTTAAGTACCATACTTAACAGAATAAGAATATAAAGAATTTTTAATTTTTTTTTTTCGTTTCCAATGCTTTTACAATATTTTTTATTTTACAATTTTGTTCACAAAATCCCGAAATATTTGCTTTTTTCAAGTACATTCTGCATGCAGTAATGAATGGTTTACAAATTATGCAAAAATTTCTCTCACACTTACTGTGAATTTTGAGGTTTACAATTTTCCGAACAGTTCGGGAAAACCAGAAAAGGAAATCTGAAAATATCGATGAAAAACCAGATGAGGTCAATTTCGGGTAGCACGTACACCGTACGGGCAAACCGCTTAAAGAGTTAAAGGTTTATCTCTATTACTCTATGTATTCAAAATTGAAAGAAAATTCGCCAGTTTGAGACAAAAAATTTGAATTTTGAGCTTTTTGAATTTTTTTTTTAATTTCAAAACCTATGTGAATTCTAGTGCATCAAGGAACCACTGTACCAAGTTTGATGAAAATCCGACGAAAACTGGATTTGTATAAGGAACAAACATACACACAAATATAAATACATCCGATTATATACATATAGATTTGTCCTTAAACTTTCAAAGACCTATAATACTTAGGTTTACAAATATATGAATTTTAAATAATAATTAAACATCTCAGAGAGCACCTCACTTGAATAGAGGTTCTCAAAAAGAAGCTTCGGTCATTACCTGTCTAAACATATTTTCAAAATGACTTTTCAACTATTACTAGTTACCTTGTACTAAAACCTCCATTATGTTCATACAATCTACTTATATTAAAAACTGAGTATCTTTCTATCTTTCTTTGTTTTTATCTGTATCATGCTTCTTTCTCCCGAGCGCCAATGAACTGAAAGTCGAACCAGGTACCGATAGATTGGTAATTTTTCAGGCTTTATTAGTTTTAAGTTGTATAAGTATACGATTTTAATTAAGGAGGATATCAATTAATAAGTAGTCAAATTTAAAGCGATTTGTCCTAAATGATTAAATATGAAATCCATTGTTACAAAACGTGGTTGCTATGAAACAGTAATAATAATGATAATGAGAATTTTGAACAAAGGTTTAACTAAATCAAACATGAAACTCATTAGCGGGCCGCGTACAAAGTACTTTTATCACTAGCTACTTATAATATTTTGAAATAAGAATTAGTTGAAAAGCCATTTACTTACATTAAAAATTGAGTATCTCTCTGTGTCTGCTTCTTTCCCT
Source organism: Uloborus plumipes (assembly GCA_038373865.1). Lineage (NCBI taxonomy): Eukaryota > Metazoa > Arthropoda > Arachnida > Araneae > Uloboridae > Uloborus > Uloborus plumipes. The sequence continues at coordinate 13,671 of JAXGGA010006836.1, read as the reverse complement.
TGAGCGAGCTGAACTTTTTGAAACTTTCCGCAACGTTCTGAAGACGCGAAACATCTCAATAATTCGAATGATTTTTTGATACAGGAAAAAAAATAAAGCGTGAAGCGCCTGTTAACGAGCCGCCTTGGCGGCGAGTAGTTTGTTGAAACTTTCCTCACTACTTTAAAGGCGCGAAGCGCCCGTGCAACGCCGGGCTACGCAGCTAGCTTCTTGGGGCATTAGTAGGTCACGTGCGTAGTATGTCTTGAAATCTTATGAACATTGAATTATATCAAATAATATAAAATCAGAGTGAAAAAAAAGTTGGGGGGGGGGGGTGCCGTTATGTATCAACATGCCGCAGGAAGCTAATCTAGCTGCCCCGGCAGCTAGTGTAATTCTTAACTTCTGTAGTTAAGCAATGATTACTACTTACCGTACCTGGTGGTGACCTTATTCTGTATTCACACCACAGTCCATTGTGGTATTCGTCTCTCTTTCCATAATAAGGACTTGTGACTCTCACTTTGTTAGTAGCATCATACTCGTACAAAATGTGACACTGGAACTCATCTCCACCATCTCCGTCATCCCAGTCCCCAGCTGGAAGGAAATAAACATATTTTTAACAAACGGTTTGAACATACAAAGTATGTAATTTTTTTAATTTATACCTTGTGTAAAAAGAAACATATTTCATTCTCTTAGCAATTCTTTTCCGTTAATGGAACAATAATCAATAAACATTTCTGTTCGCTGTGAAACATCGCCATAAAGCATTAACATGCCAGAAAATACAATCACGCAAAACACGCGCTCTGATCTAAAATGGTGGAAGCATCAAGCAATTTACTGTTTAATATTTTATCGCGCAACATTCCTCAAATTTGCGCATACTGTCTAATCTTTTATCGTAAAACCTTCCTCGCTTTTGCGCATGCCTGAGGTCTCTTTGGATTTCCTCAAAATAAGGGAGCAATGCGAAGTAACATTCAACAGGAAGTAAGAAGCGAAAGCACCGGCAAGTGCGTCTCCTTATCCTATCACCCCTTGTTCAAATGGAAGCGATCGTGACTGCCAGGCGCGCAATACGCAGGCAGACAGTACGTCAAGTGTCTTTCTGATTTTCTCAAACGAGGGGGGAAATGCAAAGTAACATTCGACGTGAAAGTAACAGGCGAACAAAGACAGAAGCATCACGAAGTGCATTTCCTTTACCTATCACCCCTCTGTCAAATGGAACGGCTCGTGACTGACTGGCGCTGAGTTCGAAAACGAACATTATTATGCGGCTGTACTTTAATATAAATACAAATCATTGGAGTGCAGCATACCATCAGTTGAAAATAAAAAAAACCGCTTGATTGGTATTTCGTTTTATAGTTCTATATTTAAAAAAATCCCACACTATCTCACTGTCTCAAGCCATTCTGAAGTCAGCCGCCTACTCCAGGCATGTGGAGCATGCGTATTACATAACAAATGGCGTCAGTTATGAAGACGAGATAAATGGTTACATTCTCTTAAAGTTAAATTGCTACAGTTAATCTGATTGCTTGTAGAAATCTGATGATGTTAGCTTTTATTCCTGCAGCAATAAGAATTAGTCAAACATGAGTTGCCGCCCATTCGTCAGGGCAAAGCAGAACTATAAGCAACTGCACCCACAGCTCGTTCATGACATCATGAGACTGCAGTTTCGTCCTTGTTAGAAACTCATCAGCCAGGGATAGAAGGTTATCTTAGCTACAATAAGACGATATCCTCCAGTTCGGTTATTGTCTGTTCTTGATTGATGAGTTCCTATTAATAACGAAGCTGCCAGTCTCAGGATGTCATAACCGCGTTGTATTTGCTTGTAGTAATTTATACTAATTGGCCGAAATCAGATTTTCGATCTGGAGCAATGAGAACTAGTTGAAAAGTAAGTTGTTGAAATCCTTTCTTTCATTTGTAGCAACGAGAATTACTCAAATAGTGAAATGTGAATTTAGCTCCCTCTATTTACTGCAACGAGAATTACTCAAATAGTGATATGGTGAAGTTAGTTCCTCTTTTGCAGCAACGAGAGTTACTGAAATAGTGATAAATAGTGAACTTAGTTCCTCTTTTGCAGCAAAGAAAGTTACTCAAATAGTCAAAAATAGTGAATTTAGTTCCTCTTTTGCAGCAACGAGAGTTACTCAAATAGTGATATGGTGAACTTAGTTCCTCTTTTGCAGCAACGAGAGTTACTCAAATAGTGATAAATAGTGAACTTATTTCTTTTTTTGCAGCAACGAGAGTTACTCAAATAGTCAAAAATAGTGAACTTAGTTCCTCTTTTGCAGCAACGAGAGTTACTCAAATAGTGATATAGTGAACTTAGTTCCTCTAGCTGCAGCAACGAGAATTAGACAAATACACAAAATTAAAGAGTTATACAACTCTTCATTAATAAGATAGTGGCAATTAAACAAAAATATTACTTCGCAGCATTATGATTAAGACGAAATTTTAATAATTGATAAATGAACATAATTAAGTCATCTTCGTACAAAAGTTTATTTGAAATTCCTTTCTAATGAGAAAAGCTTGCATCAAATTGAAATGATGTGAAATACCTTTTCCAACGGAAAACGGTTTAAATTCATACGACCCAGAAAGAGTGGTTTTATATTAATTCAATTTTCCTTTTTTTTTTCATTCGTTTTAAGTTGTAAAAAACCATCAAAGAATTTCACGTTAGTTGAATTCATTTAATATCAGCTTGGATTTGGTAACATCTTAAAAGTTTTCCCACTAATGAAATAAATTGATTATTCCAAAAGAAATATTTTGGAGGAAAGTCTTAATGGCTGGAATGAAATTTTTCTTTCCTGTATAACTTAATTTATAAACCAGTTATTTGTGCAATACAAAGCTTTTTTTTTTTTGTCCGAGGGAAGAGGTTTTTACAATGTGTTCTTTTCGTTTTCCGTAGAAGTGATAGGATAGGAGAATTTAATTCAACTGCATTGATATTGTATTACATTTCCAAATGAATATATAAGCCCGTTTCAATACCTTAAACTAACATAATAAAAGTTAGAAATATTAGTTCTGTATTAGATAAGGGGGGGGGGGGCTCAAAATAAATAAACTATTTCATTAATATCTATAGTGTATACATACTTTGCTCTCTTTAACATCTTTTCCTAGACTTCAGTTTAAAAAATAATTTGATTTATGGTTTAAAAAAACTAAAAAATACGCTTTTAAACTATAATTCATGATACTCTGATTTTCAAAACTATTGAATATCCGCTCTCTCTCTCTGTAAGTTTACATAAACTTATAATACATCAACATGTAATATAGTTCAGCCTTTAGTATTAATAATAGTATTAAATATATTGCTTTTATACTTGCAAAAAACGTGAGTTTATCTTTTATTAAGAGTTACATGCAAACAACTGAAACACTTATAATACATCAACATGTAATGACATAGTTGAGCCTTCAGCAACAATAATAGTGTTAAATATATTATTTTTATATTTGTAAAGAACGTCAATTTTATCATTTATTCAGAGTTACATACACATACAAACATACCCACAAGTGAAACTAATAATAAAAGCGTATTAATATTAGGGATGCACCGATTAATCGGCAGTACCGATTAATCGGCCATAATCGGCCACTTTGCCGATTTTTAATAATCGGCAAAATTGGGCCGATTAATCGGCCAAAATTTTTTTTCGAATTTTATTCTTTAAAGTATACTTTCACTAAGAAACTATGATAAGTAATTTTATTAACAGTAATAATATTCCTCACAGTTGAGATAAAGTTTTTTTTTAATTAATTCTCCTACTTTGAATAAATATACATAGACAATGTTGCAACATTTTTTATGTGGCGATAGTTTTCTCCAGTTCTTTTAGATAATTTCTAACTTTCAAAGAAAAAAATTATTGAATTAAATTTCTACTAATTATTAAAATATATGAATTAAAATTACTCCTAAATTGGAATACTTACCACAGACTCCCCCTCCCCCTTTTTCTTTGAATTTCTATGGCTAATTAACATAACTAACAATGTGTTGATAATATTATTGACAATAATATGAAAATTGGTTCTGAGAAATTTGATAAAATATTGAATTTTTTTTGTGAAAACTTGGAAAATGGAAAAAAAAATCTTTTCTCAGAAATAATTTACTTACTATTTCTAAACTTGGAATTGTGAGAGAAAAAACCATGAAAGATTGGTAGTAGAGAAACAATCATTATTATAGTTAATCGGCTAAGCCGATTAATCGGCCGATTATCAACAGCCGATTAATCGGTAATCGGTAATCGGCCAATTTGCTTATCGGTAAATCCCTAATTAATATTTTCTCTTTTATCGCAGTTTCAACTGGGTAAATGCACGCTGAGGAGTCTAAACTCCAGCTATTTTCACAAACACTGTAGTCAAGGATATAAATTAGGGAGGAAAAGAAAGAAATTATATTAGTCATCCTGAAGATATACAATTGACTTTTCTTGGGAGAAATCGCCATAACTTCAATAAAGGAAGTAAAATAATAAATACTAAATCATAAAACAATTTACCCTTTACAAAGGCTAGCAAACAGACTGCCACAACTAAATAGACGAAGGCCGAATTCCCCATAGCTGCTGCGGAGTATTTCAGCTATGTGCTGTGCTTAATCACTGCACCATTTTAGATTATAATCCAGATGGTTAGGCTCACATGGTTATCTTGGAGGATACAGAATGCTTACAGGTGACTTTGAAGACGCCATATCATTTATTTCCAAGTTTAAAATGTAGCTGTGTTTTCTGGGTGAATCAATACGTTAGAAAATCATAGCTGTTTTCTTTGTCTAACACTTTGAGATAAAAGGGGGGATTCTTGTTCGGTTTCAATTGTAGAATCTGTTTACTTGTCTATACATACTGGGGTTATGAGCAAGAAAGCTTTAACTAAAAAAAAAAAGTCTGCAATAAAATCAACGAACTTTTCGATACATAACCACAAAATAACAACCATTTAATTTAATTCTTAAAACAGGCTCCGCACCAATAACATTGAAAAAAAAAAAAGCGTATAAAAAAAGTGAAGGCGCACGAATATGCCTCTTTCTTAACATCGCAAAACTCTAAAAGTACGTTTTCAAAGCTGCAATTTCGAAAATTGCAAGGGGTTATTAATTGAAACTTCAATTTAAAAAAAATAAAACAGATTGTTTTTTCTCATAGGCCTGAAACTAGGTGTTACCCAAAGGTGGTCTAAAAGTGCGTTGTTAAAGCTACGATTTTAAAAAATTGTTAGATGTGCTTCCTTAACCCATTAATACCTTGCGTCCCTTATTAGGGTCGGTCCAAAAAAGGGTCTGAATTTTCCCAAAATGAACATTTCAACCTAATAATAGTGTTCAATTAGTACCTAGGTATTGTTTCAATTCGTTATTAACAGATTGCAGCACATAACCATTGTAAAGTGTGTTCTGTAGCAGTTTTAATTCTGTAGCAGTTTGTTTTTCATACTGCAGCATTTGACAAATCTCTCTATATAAACATGTATGTTTGTGTGTGGGTGTGTTTGTTCCTTGTACAAATCCGCAATTTACTTCGGAACTTTACTAAATTTTGCAAACAGGCTCCTTGATATAAAGCAGTAGTATTCTAATTTCACATTAGCTACCAGTTTTTTTTTTGGCTCTCTTTGCTATATAAGAGGATTTTTTGCCTCCAACTCGACTACTTTCGTATTCCATGCTGATGAGAGCATAATAAGCTCGAAACAGCTGTCCATGGATCGAAATAGCCGAGTTGGTGGTGTATTGCAGGTTCCTTGATGTTCTAGAACTTACATCAGGGGGATGTCGTCTTCCTATGGTGGCGCAATCCCTTAGAAAGGATGATAAAAATCCACGTCGGATTTTGGCCAAATTGCGCACAGGTATAAACTTAATGCTCAGCAACTCACATGGACATTTTTCGTCCCCTAGAGGGGGAGGGGATTGACCTCAGCATGGGGTTTTTCTTTGCACAAAGAAAGTTTTCATCGGATCTTTGCCGAATTTTGTACAGATGTCCTTTGATGCTCAAGAATTTACATAGGGAAATTTTCGATTGGAAATCCATAAAAAGGAATGTTTATTGTTTACACATACTAATTTAAAAAAACATTTTTTGAATTTAAAAAAGGCAAAAGAGGTCTAAATTTAAATTTTAAGTCATAAAATTGCTCTTTTCTAACATTGACAGGAAAATATTCTTTTTGGCTTTCTGTGTCACTTGCCAGAACTCTTACTTTAGACCAGTGTTTCACAACCTTTTTGAGCTCATCGCCCCCTTCAAGACGCTAACTGACACCTATCGCCACCCCCTTCTTCCTCGAAAAAACCATAAGTTAGCGCAAGTGAATATCGATATTATTAAAAATATAAGAACCCCGACTTTAATTTGAAGTAAAATGTATGCAAGAATACAATTCTACACAGTCCAGTCACATTAATGTGACCACCTGTCAAAAGCCAGAATAACCACCTTTCTCAGAACGGACTGCTGCAAGAAGTGCAGGAAGAGAGTCAATTAGGTACCTGAAGGTGTGCACTGGGGTGTTGAGCCATACTGACTCCAATGCCGTGTCTAGCTGCGCTAGATTACGCTGGTGAGGATCCACGGCGCGAATAACCCGATCGGGATGGTCCCACAGATTATCTATTGGACTTAAGTCAGGTGAGTTTAATGACCAGGGGAGAACGGTAAACTCATCCTGGTGTCCTTCGAAGCAATCAAGCTCACTGGCAGCTGTATGGCACTTCGTACTGTCCTGCTGAAAGATACCATCATCCTGAGGAGAAACAATATTTATATAGGGGCGGACATGGACCACAAGGGCAGATGCGTACTTGAATTGATCCATCGTGCCTTCCACAATGATGAGTGAACCCATAGAACCGCAGGAAAACATTCCCCAGACCATAATACCCCTGCTCCAGCTTGGACCGTTCCGACAATGGTTGCAGGGTGTTTGCTTCCACACGCCTTCTAATCCAACATCCGTCTGTCCGATGGAGCATAGAACGTGATTCATCAGTAAAACCTGTCGCCACTCAATGGACGTCCAGATGCGGTACTGGCGTGCAAATTACAGGGCTCGTCGTTGATGGACAGTAGTTAGCATAGGTTCATGAACCAGGCTTCTGCTTCGGGAGCCCAGATGCAGCAACGACCGCTAAACAGTAGTGTTAGAGACGATGTTGGTAGCCCCTTGGTTCATCTGGGGGGGGGTCAGCTCAACGGTAGCCCGTCTATTAACCCGAACGCATCTCCGCAGCCGTCATTCGCCTCTGTCATCTATAGCTCCTGAAGTATCACATTTGTCATGTCACTTATTTTTAACGGTCCCATTTTGCCATGCACGGTACACTTTTACCACAACGGCAAGCAAACAACTCAAAAACTCAGCCATTTTGGAAATGCTTCCGCCCTTGACCCGCAAGCCAATGATCATGCCCTTTTGTACGTCGTTTAACTCGCTTCGATTTTGCATTACGCCAACGGTAGCAATGCCTTCCAAAGCCCTCATATACCCTTCATATACCCTCAACTGCAGTTTGTTACCAAGATCCTTCTGTGATTGGTTATTTAACGTCAACGCCAAAAGTACGTGGTGGTCACATTAATGTGACTGGACTGTGTATAACCAATCATTAAAAAATTTTTTTTTTTTTAATAACGAATAGTAAAGGAAGTATTGTGATCATGAAAAAAAATTCACTCAAATCTGGGTCTAAATTTTGCTTTTGCTCACCCCCGAATGAATGTTGAGTAGTTTTTCCGAACTGTCAGCACCGTGCATATGTACCTACCAACACACACTCAGGCACATTGAAAATAGCGACCTAAGAAGAAATCGTCGGATTGAAATGAAATTTAATACACATAATGATACAGATGAGAGACTCACTTGATCTTAAAATCAAGACAATTAAACTATTACAGGGTGAGCAACGACAAATACAGGGAATCTGTACAATGTCGAAACTTGGCAAATAAGTACAGCGTAATGTGATATGCAAATAATACAAGCTTTGTGCCATGCTCATACACGCCGAAATGGTGCTTAAATCAGGAAGGGGGTTCTTAACCGGCCAACGTTACGTTGATGATATTCTTCGACCCTTTGTAGGACCTTTCCTAAATGGTCTCCCAGGGGCAATTTTCCAGCAAGATAATGCTCATCCGCATACAGCAAGAATTGCTCAAGACTTCCTACGTAATTTTCAGATCCTTCCATGTCCGGCCCGCTCCCCCGACTTATCCCCTATAGAGCATGTGTGGGATCAGCTAAAACGTCAGATGCCATCGTGTCACTGTGCGTGATTTGGAGTTGGCTGTTACAAATTTGTGGGCCCATCTGCCTCAGGACAACATCAGGCGTCTAATCAACTCAATGCCAGACCGCGTGGCGGCATGTATTGCAGCTAGAGGTGGTCCAACGCGCTATTGAAGTTGATCTGTATTTGTGTCCTTGCACACCCTGTACTCGTTCAATTGTCTTGATTTTGAGATCAAGTGAATCTCTCATCTGTATCATTATGTGTATTAAATTTCATTTCAATCCGATGCTTTCTTCTTGGGTCGCTATTTTCAATGTACAGTGTATTGGAGTGTATAACCTGCCGAAAAATCATTTTCAAACACCCCCGAGTTGATTACGACGAGTTTTCTCGTGACGTCTGTATGAACTTATGTATATGCATATATATGTCGCATAACTCAACAACTATGTGCCGTAGAAGCTTCTAGTTTGGTATGTAGGCTCTGAGGTGGGTCTACCTGTGCACCTTCCCTTGTGGTTACATTCGAATGTTCGCAAATGGGTGTTTTATCCCTTTTTGGGGATATATCAGTGTTAATTTCAATGCAGACTTAAGTGACATGAATTGCAATACACCGCCAACTCGGCTATTTCGATCCATGGGCTGCAGTTTCGTACGTATTATGCACTCATCAGCGTGGAATGCGAAAGTAGCCGAGTTGGAGGCAAAAATCCTCTTATAGAGCAAAGAGAGCCAAAAAAAACTGGTAGCTAATATGAAATGAGAATACCAGCGAGCGATCGCACTTGGTATGGTACAACTCGTAAATTTTAAGGCAGAGCTCGGGTATAACGCAGTGAGTAACCGCCTCTAAGCAAGGGATAAGGCAGGAACATGCAATACACCGCCAACTCTGCCATTTCGATCCATGGACTGCAGTTTCGTGCTTATTATGCACTCATCAGCATGGAATATCCACGGATCGAAATGGCCGAGTTGGCGATGTATTGCACGTTCCTGCCTTGGCCCTTGCTTAGGGGCGGTTATTCACTGCTTTATGACGTGAATTGGCTCGACCACTTGGCGATATATCGCCAAGTTGACGACAAATTTGGCGAAAAAGAAGTATTTTTTGACTTTGGGTTCAATTTGGCGCTATAGGCGATATTTTGCGAAAAATCCACTCAATGATGTTAAAATCGGCGATATTTAGAAAATTAATCATTGTGAAACATTTTTTTTTTGCATTGTTTCGTGGCAAACAAGGGTGTTCATGTTTGAATTTGCTATCTTGCTCACTCCAAGCACTATTTTAACACTTCAGGCATGTATTAAGAAATTTACACGTAAAAATGTGGGGTCCATACCGGATTTTTGTTCTTTCACAAAGCGAACTGATACAAGTATTTGAAGGGTAACACTTAACTAAGATCATCGACGAACTTTTCACAAAACAGAAGTACATTATTCAAGAAACTATTTTCTTTTCTACACTGGAATCAGGGGGGAATTAAAATCATTGAAACTGAAAATTTGAAGGAAAATAAATTGAAAATCTGAAAATTCATAAAATTGACGATGAATGACAAAATACCTCCTAAGGTTCATCTGAGATGCAAGGAGAAAAACTCTTGAACTTTAATTTGTTTTTCTTTCTTAACTTGTGATTAATTGTCTGAATTCTGAACAACCGGTTTCGTACATGTCCAGAATTTCGATTTTTGCTACCCTTTTATTAATACTGTTTTTCTCTTTCCAAATACCCATCGCCCCCTATCGCCCCTTAAGAATTTACCGCTCTTTTTGATTAGTCAAATCGCCCCCAGGTTGGGAACCACTGCTTTAGACCGTACAATGCATGGCAACGCATCTAGCTTGAAATAAAATATCGAGAGAGAGAGGTAGGTGTATTTGAACAACGCGTAACGTAGTGTCTTTCCACAGCCTGGGAATCGCACATTCCGAAGCTAGTTCTCACGGCTATGTCAATAGACAAGAACCACATCTGGACGCGAGACCTTTCGGCTACCGTGGGAAAAGGTATTTTTTCTCACGGTGGCCAAGTGGTTGGTCAGCTTGTCCAACGAGTTCAGAGCAGAGCTTGACTTGATGTCAATCTGCTAGGTTTCAGTTCATTTCATTTCACACTCCAGGGTCCCCCATACCTATACAACAGCTTCGTGGTTTAACCGGGATAGGGCCCTGAAGAGCGCTCTGTTCATAATTTTGAACCAGAACCTAGGGTCGAGCAAACCCTAGGCTCGAGGGCCCCCAGAGGTATCGTTTCACTTGGAGGACTTTGACCACGACATTTTTAACGCCTCCCAGCCACCATTAATAAAGACGGTGGATCTTTGATTGGCTGGGATCGAACCCGGGTCCCTCCGGACACGAGTCCGATGCCTTACCGATCGGGCCACTACGGCCCTCTTGATCTGCTAGGTTGTGCGTTTGGGTTTCCGTCAGGAGACTGGAAAAGGTATTTTTTTATCCGGCGGAATACCGTCTCCGGATTTGTGAGGGAAGCGAACTCCCTGTTAATAGTCACGTCAGTGACTGGACATCGTTATCAATACGAAAAAGCCGAAAAGGCTTACTTTTGGAACACTTTGTATAGTTTGTACGTTAGTGTAATTATTGTATAGTTCGTAATAAACATTCAGCCCAAAAGCGAACTCTTTTACTTGTCTGGGAACTACGACGTTGCAAACGTTGTTGACGTACGGAAAGTAGACTTGTTTATTTCTGGCCAAATTACTGGTTAATTTGCATGTTTAAAAATATAGTTTCAGTGTTGGTAAAGAAAACACCATCGAAAGAAAGAGGCAAAACAGGAAAATGTAAATATTTTCTTATATAGTATTATAGAATTTAAGTAAAAGAAGCATTACTGATGCTTTTGAAAACATATTACGAATGAATGGGCAAGTGGATAAAGGTGATATGTGACAATTTTTGATAAACTTACTTTTTACTATGGATAAAAGTGACACGGTAATAATTTTTTTAAAAGCTTTTTCTAGAAATTAAAAAAATTGTCACATATCACCGTTATTCGCATACCCCTTCAATTGTGTTTGTCAGTTAACACAATTGAACACACACTAATTTGCATTTTTGTAAATCGGCGAAATTCAAATGTCACATACCACCTTTATCCACTTGTCCCTTGAAATATATAAGGGGGGTTTAGAGACGCAGTTCCATGTTTTTCGCTTTGAGTTTGAGTCGATAGTCAGGCTTAGTAGTTCACCTCTTACACTCAGAGGCCTGGGATCAAACCTGGCTCCAGTAGGTGGATTTTCAAGATGCAAAAAATCACAAGTGACCATGTTCTGTGACTATGATACAGTGAACTCTCACTTATACGCCGCCTCATTTATGCGCCTTTTTCACTTATACGACGATTTTAAATGGTCCCAGCACATTCCATAGCAAAATAATAATAGTATCATTCGTTTATACATCGCTCTAAATATGAATATTTCACTTATGCGCCGAATTTTCCCTAAAATGTAAGGAAAATTAATTTATTTTCTATAAAAAATAAGCATTTTTCTTCACTTTCCTCTTTAATCTATCGCGTTTATTGTTCACGGAAGGCATTTTTCCCGCATGAACTGGAGTTCGGAAAGGGACAATTATCTATTATGCATCGTTTTAAAGGGAACAGTTTGTAATTAGGTATGCTACAATTTTGTTTCCTCTTAATCATTAAAGTTACGTTACAGTAATTGCCAAACTGTAGTAATCCGTCCCTTTTCTATAGAAACATTCTTATTCACTCTCTCATTAGAACCTATGTTGAGTTTCAGTCCTTCAAATAGGCTTGTTCGTTTATACGTCTCTCTCACTTATGCGCCTTTTTCTGTTGGTCCCTATAGGGCAGGCGCATAAGTGAGAGTTCACTGTATATGTAAATTCCTTTGGTATTTGTTTGACGTTGAATACACATGACAAAGAAAATTTCTAGTACAATTTCGCATTGAAAAGAGCCCAGGAGCCCCTATCTGATAGAAGAATTGCACAACAAAAGTTTTGTGGTAATGGCTATTCACCGATAGTGGTGTCACATGGAATAATAAATGCCAGCTCTATGTGAATTGCCTGGATCTGTAAATGGCTGTGCAGTTTCATTTTTAAGCGAAACTACTTTTATTTTTTAAAAAAAAGGCTTTTTTTAATATGAAACAATTCATAAACTTTATTTCAGATAATCACCAATAACTTTTGACTCAGAGTTAATAATCAATGAGATATTTTATTATTTCTACGATTTCAGCTGAATCTTTGAATCATTGCTTTAATCCAATCGACTTTATCGGACACTTTGGCGAAGACAGTTTTGATTCCTGGGGTGGCACAGAGGGAGGTTTCTAGGTTGCTTCGCGTTCCGCGGCTTGTTGCTCCAAAAAGGTACCACTTGTCATATATTTGGCAAACGAAAGGTCCTCCGCTGTCACCCTATATAGAAAGGAACATATTTAGCAAGGTGGATACCAGGGTTCATTGATATATATCAATCGATATGTATCATGATGTATATCACTATATATATATATATATATATATATATATATATATATATATATATATATATATATATATATATATATATATATATATATATATATATATATATATATATCCGATATTTATTTTGAAAAAATCATGATATTTTGATATTTTCGATATTTGTTTTTAGAAAACGAAATTTTCAATATAAAAGTTATCAATCATTTTAATAGTATTCATCTATTATTAAAATACCACAAAGTGATTCAATATTTATATGACATTAGTGGATCACACATTAATATAATATAATATAGTAACATAATCTTTTTTTTTAATTTTTTACTCAGGAAATTATTAGCAATGTGACGATTTTACCATATAGGTTAAAACTGCCTCGGTCAATATTAAACATTAATTTGAGGTATACTTTTTTCAAATAATGATGTAAGAAAATAAATAACAGTGATTAAAGGATACATTTACTATTTAAAGCCATAAGTTTGAGCTGTTTGAAAACATTGGATATATATATTAAAATATTGGATATTTTCGATATTTTCGAAAATATCATATTTTTGATCAAAGATGGTTGCACTGTCTTTTTATCATCCACAAATGCCTGCACGCGCCAAATTTAAGAACTGTAAATATTTTTTAAAAGGGGGACAAAATTAATGAAGTTCGAAAGTCGAATTTTCAGTCTAGAGTTTAATAGTTAACTTTTCTCACAAATATTTATGAAGAAAACGAATTATACAAAGAGCATATGAATAAAAAATACATTTTTAAAAACCATTGTTAACTTTCTTTATGAATATTAGTGACAAAAGTTTCAACAAGTGTGAAAATCCGTATTTCATAATTAT
>JAXGGA010006835.1:0-66902 GCA_038373865.1 Uloborus plumipes | reverse complement strand
ACATTTTATCGAAGAAAGAAAAAAACCTCGTTCGTTAATAAAATGTCTCGAATTTTATTTTTAATCCGTTGCCAGTTGTTAAATATAAGTAAAGAATAAAATGCTCTCGTGAATGAACAATTTTTGTAATCAAAAAAAAAATATCGTCTGCAAAAAAAAAAAAAAAATAAATAAAAATAATAATAATAAATTAAACCAAAAAAAATGAATAAATAAACAAAAAATCGTCTGCCCAGTCAGTCATTTTTTTCTGAGCCTGCATTTCCGCCATGTTTGCGGAGTCGGAGTCGGAATCAGAGTCCTCACAGAAGATTTTTCAGAAAAGTACTTAACATACATTTTTTATCAAAACTGTTTTCTTACAAAGTTAGTTTGAAGGAAATCCGCCTTTAAGTTTAGAATCAACATTCAATTTAAATTTCCCAGTAGGCGCTCATGTTAAAAATTTTTCTGAACGGTTCATCATTGAACGAAAAATGGTTCAAATTGAAAAGTGAAATATGGGAACGAGTCTCTCCGAGATCTTTCGAACAAAAAAAATTTATTCAATTCAGACGGTTCACTTAAAAGTTATTAGGTGGAGAAAGGTTGCTTGAACGGTTCAATGTTGAACGAAAAAATGTTCAAATTGAAAATTTAAATACGGTAATGACGTATCCTTGCCGATATCTTTCGAACAAAAAAAAGTTTGTTTAAATCGGATTGTTCACTCAAAAGTTATTAGGGGTGAGAGCTTGTTTGAACGGTTCAATGTTGAACGAAAAAATTGTTCAAATCAAAAATGTAGGTACGGGAATGAAGTATCCTTGAAAAGATCTTTCAAACAAAAAAAAGTTTGTTCAAATCGGACTGTTCATTCAAAAGTTAGTATCGCAGGACCGGTTATTTGAACGGTTCAAAGTTGAACCAAAAATTGTTCAAATCAAAAAATCAAATATGGGAATGAGCTGTACTCGCCGAGATCTTTCCAACAAAAAAAAGTTTGTCCAAATCGGAATGTGCATTCAAAAGTTATTAGGGGGGGGACAGACAGACTGACCGACCGACACACAAATTCCCCATCTCAATACCCTACTTTCAAATTTTTAATTTTTCGATATTCATTTTACCTCTTTATTTTTTTACTTGGCGATATTTTTTTTTAACTTGGCGATTTTTTTTTGGACTTGGCGATATTTTTTAGATGCATTAAGCTATTTTTAATACTTTTTTCGTCTTTCTTTTATTTTTAACGGGAAAGTAGGCTAAAAAGAGCTAAAACTAGCCTTATCACCCCTGCCCTTCCCCTTTTTTTCTTTACTATGCCATTGCCTACTTGAGGCAATGGTATCCTCATCTAATTCCTTTTTCCATTATACTATTAAAAGTATTAAGTAAATTTTTAATTATGTCCATTTTAAATATTAGTTCACAAGTTGTGGGACATAATTCTTTTTTCTTTTTTTTGCTAATAAATTCCTGCCACCAAAGAAAAAAACAGAAAATCTTGTGATAGACGAGAAAAAGTTGCACTGTCAAATCTGCCTTTTTTTTTGCCGATATCTTCTCATAATTTGACAACATGCACATATAATATGCGCTCACTCATTACAACATAAAAAGGAAATTCAGTGAAAGAATTTAGTTGTTATCAAATTTCTTAACAAACAACTTCAACAAATTTTGTCATACATACATAAAATCATTACATGCAGTCAAGTCATTTCACAATTTTCCAAAGCGGGAGGGGGGACAATGAATTTTTTCTCGATTTTATCTTACAGAAAAACATTATGGAAACAAAAAATGTTCTCAAAATCGTTGAATTTTTTTCAGCAGTTTTTGCACAGATTTGACACTGGGAAAAACTTAAAAACAAGATGCGAAACTAAGAGCTGCACGTACATGGTACCGCAGTGGCTAATCGCACCGTCGGTGTGAGTAGCTTCCGGAAGCTAATCGCACCACCTTCGTTTGCGCATGCGCAGAGTGGCCTACCGTACGCAATCTAGCCACCACGTTTCGGTGCATCAACAACGGTGATTTCTCACACTTCAGCACGTGTCTAACCTGATGGTATATTGTATTGCGACTTACGTTAATCACTTATTAACTTTTCTGCAATGGCTTCTGCAGATTTCATACCTTTTCAGCTTGGAAATAAATTTTCCACATATGCTGAGTTTGAAAAGGCGAAGGACGTGTATGAGAGCTCTCATTTTGCTGTTCTGGTGAAAACTCGTTCCGAGAAATTTCACGAAGGCCATAAGCACAGCGGAACTCTAGTCTACAAATACGTGACTTTTGAGTGCAAAAAAGGGCACAAACATAAACCTTCATCAGCGAAAGGCGTGAGGCCTAATGTTAAAACTGGAAAACTCGAATGCAACTTTTTATTGAAATTGAGCTCAGCTAATGGTGCATTGGTAGTTAAAGACTCACAGTTGGAGCACAACAATCACGAATTGACTGAAGAAAGGTATAGACATCTTCCTGAGAAATTGAGGTTAACTGCTGATGAGCTAAAGGAAGCTGAACTTGGATTAAAGTCAGGGGGTAACAAGAAGAAAATTCAAGCTCATTTGATTCAACAGAGAGGTGGGAAACCGGTCCTATTAAAAACGTTGCATAATATGTCTACAAAGTTGCAAAAAGACCAGCAAGGTTATGGAGACACTGATATAGAAAAATTGATAGAATCCATGCGCAGCATTCCGGATGCCATCATTCATGTTGCCTACGAAGAAGACACAAACCAACTGATTGGTGTATATTTCCAAGATTCCAGAATGCGAACTGTGTTTGAGAAATTTCCGGAACTAGTCATTTTTGACGCTACATATAAACTAAACAATTATAAGTTACCCCTATTTGTTTTGTTGGCCGTTGACGGAAATGGTGAAAGTGAAGTTGTGGCCTTCTTCATAATCCAATCTGAGAGTAAATTATGTGTTTCCTCAATGTTGGATTTCTTCAAAGCGAATAATTCAGCATGGGAAAAAATTGAAGTGCTGCTAGGAGACAAAGATTTTGCTGATCGAATGGTGTTTGAGGAGAAATTTCCATCTGCACAGATACAAATATGCCTCTTCCATGCGTTGAGAACTTTCAAACGAGAAATACCCTCCAAATTGCCTAAATTGGACAGCAATTTAAAGAAAGAAGTGCTGGAGATCTTGACAAATTTAGCTTATGCTAAATCAGAAGAGGATTATGCAATCAGTTATAGCAAGTTAATATCATTAAATATTCCTGACTTAACAGCGTATTATAACAACAACTGGCACTGCATCAGAGGTGAGTGGGTGATGTATGAACAAAATAAAAATTTCATCATGAAAAATAGGACAACGAACAGACTAGAAAGTTTGAACCAAAAAATAAAAACTGTTGTCACAAGATATAGTGCCCTGGGAAAATTTTTCAAGGACTTGATTATTTCAGTTGTGTCTACGAATGTAGAGCGTGACCATCGTGCTTTAGAAATGGTAGAAAAAATTCCTGTATCTACCACTTCAGATGACGTGGAAATGGAAATAAGGAAAACCCTCACGCAGTTTGCTGCAACTCATGTCATTACTGAATACCAAAAGTCAAAGAAAGTGACATTTTCTTCTGTGGATGATGATAATGATGTGTATAGCTTGGAAACACAATCAGACTTGATCAAGACTACAGCAAATTCATGCACCTGTGGAGTACAATCTTCAATGGGCTTGCCTTGTCGTCATATCATGGCTGTCAGAAGAGTAAAGACTTTGCCAGTGTATGATATTTCGTTATCTCGCTTGCGATGGACTAGATCTTATTATCTGTCAGCACATCCTGTTTTTTCGGACAACAAACAACAGGGCCATGTGCATATCTTTCCAAAACGAAGGACAGAGTGTGAAAAGTATACTGAAGTACGTAACGTGATGAAAAGCATTTCCTCCATCTTATCGACTGTATCACAGGACAAATATAATTATTATGTGGAAAAGCTAAAGGACTTCGAAACACTCTTGAAGATGGAAAAGCCGATTCACGTTTCTGAAGAATCATGTGCCGATTCAACCAACATTGACACGGAGCCTGAGATCAACAGGGAAAACGTGGACCAGCCCGCATGTTCTTCAGCAGCCCCTAATAACGGAGAAAAGCCTGCATCCAGTGTGTGTACACAAACCGACTCGGAGCTGCCTTTGATTACCTTGGCAAAACCTATAAAAAAACAAGGTAATGTGAAAGGTTTTGGACAAACCGTCATTGGCTTAGATCGAGGAAAGAAAAGAAAAAGAAACCAGATTTTCTATGACAATATATTTGAAAATAAATCGGACCAAGAAAAAATAGATATTGTACTGAAGTACTTTGTTGATCCTGATGTAGCAGAAAAGGCAATTGGCGGCAAGTTAATACAGGAAGAAGAAGTGACTGTCATACCACAAATTGTGACAATGCAACGTATGCGGGATGAAAAAGTGAACATTGAATCTCTTCGACAGTATTTTGAGCCTGATGCATATCTAATAATCGAACAGTTAAAAAATGCTATCATTAGCATAGGTTGGAAATGCTGTGACTGTTTAAACAATCTAGAAGATAACTCAATTCAATGTGATTTGTGTCTTAACTGGTATAACTGGACTTGTCAGAATATTTCTATTTGTCCACCATCTAAATATTGGTTTTGTCCATCCTGCAGATAAATTCTACTGCTGGTTTTGCTGTTGCTTTTTATGCAGATTTTGGCTTCAAGAAAATTAAAAGCTGACTTTAATAAGGCTTTTTATACAGTTTTTGGCCTCCGGACAATTGAAAACTGATTTTATTACTGCTTTTTATGCGGTTTTTGGCTTCCAGACAATTAAAAACTGATCAACTTGCTTTTTATACGGTTTTTGGCCTCGGGACAATTAAAAACCGATTTTACAAATGCTTTTTATGCGGTTTTTGGCTGCAAGACAATTAAAAACTGATTTCATTGTTGCTTTTTATACGGTTTTTGGCCTCGGGACAATTAAAAACCGATTTTACAAATGCTTTTTATGCGGTTTTTGGCTGCAAGACAATTAAAAACCGATTTCATTGTTGCTTTTTATACGGTTTTTGGCCTCGGGACAATTAAAAACCGATTTTTCCCATTCGACGTGGCATCACCTTGTCGTGGTGGATGGGCTTTCTACTAAGAGTGCACCCCCAAAGCAGAATACTGCTAAATTTGGAACATACGTCGCAGAACAGAAGCCTGATCTGCAGAACAATTCTGTTCAAATGTGAGGGAAAAGTAAAAGTTTTCTGTGGAAATTCTACAAAATTCAGCAGAAATAGCAGATCTTCTTCGAAGAGTTTCTCCTTAATGGTATAATTTTGCAGAAACTATGCAAATTTTCTGCAGATTTCTTCAAATTATGAAAAAAAAAACAACTCACATGCTTATTAAGCAGAAAATTCACTAAAAATGTTTTCCTGCAGTAGAGGTCAAGATTTACGGTCGCCACTCGCCACGTGGGCGACCACTTTGGGGTCGCCACTTTCCAAATTGGCGACCCCAAAAAATGTCTACAGTCGCCAACCTGTTTTATTGGATTATTTTTATTTCAGATCCTAGGAAAAGAATTCCACACCACTCCAGGGAAAAAAACAATAGATCGCCATTAAAAGAAAAAAAAAAAAAACATTGCAACACAAAGTTGCTCGAAAGGAAGGATTCATTTTTTTCCATGGAATATTTATATTTTTTGTTAGCATTCCTTCAGCATGCATCATCTTCAAAGAATTCTTTGTCCCTTCGTTCCCATCTGAATCAGATTCAGAACTGCAGAAAATTAAATCTAAAAACTTCGGCTTTCTCCATTGCGCTCCGAAATCGACCGGTTGCGAAGTCGACCGGTCACAGCCACGACCGCTTCGACCGAAGCTAGGGAGTTTCTAAACGCGCCCAGAGACTATCACCGAACTAAATTTACCGAAATCGCCAGTAGATGGCAGATCTCGGGAGCGGTCCGATCAAGTGTAGTCTACGAGGCTGAATGAACAGATCCACGTAGGCTACTTATGCGCATGCGCAGTGTGAAGTGGTGCGAATAGCCTGCATGAAGCTATTGGCACCGGTGGTGTGAATAGCATCGGCCTACATGGTACCTTGGATTACCTCTCGGAAAATATGGTAAAACACTTAACACTTTGTTCGCAAAAATTCAGATTTTTTTCTTTAAAAATTTTGGGATTTTCTCTCACAATGAAGAAACAGACTGCAGCCTTTCTCATAAAATGAAACAAATCTTGCTATTTTGACTACCAGGATTCTGTTTGTTACATTTTGTCACCAACCATTTGAAGTTCATTGCTGAACTCAAGTCAGGAACTCTCCAACCTTACTTCTTGTTAATCACAAGTAGTGAAAAACAAAGATAATAAGAAACATTCAATGTTCATAAAGCTATAAAAGAGCAAGAACTTTTATCCTTAGAATTTTAACACATTTAAATTCAAAATATGACGGGATGGGAAACTTACTACATCGAATGTAAATAAATGTACAGCAGCTTACCTGAATGCATTTATACCATTGTCTTCTTTTAAGGGAGTCCTGAAAGCTAATCTAATCTAAAGCTAGAAGAAACTCTAGTCAATCGAAAAGAGTAGCCATCGGGAACTGTTCCCTTTTTTTCATTTTTCCACCATCTTCCTTCTAAAATATACATATATAATATATTCGGTATTATATAAATTCAGATGTAGAGAAGCTTGAAGATGATGTGTTGACAATATATTTAATTGCTGTCAGGTTCCATATGATACAAAAAAAAGCTCAGTTTTTAAGAAAAATATCTTTTTTGAAAAATGACCACCGACACTTACAATATAGAACAAGAGCGAAATTCTGTAAAATAAAAATGCTAACGAAGCAAGTGGCAAAACATGAACAAGTTTTACATTCGTTTCATATTTTATTGTGCTTGTCGTTTGAACATTCGATAAAACTAGATCAAACTTATACTTCATATTCTGTAGGTTTGAATTTTCACTGAAAATAATTAATATCGAAACATGATTAAGAAACAACTTTTGCACTATCTACCTTAAAAACGAGATAAACATTGGCCTCCATTACTTACCGAAGCGATCTTTACCTGCTAGACTGTGATTGGCCAAATGAAAGCATCCGTTTCACCCGGGCCCGTGCATTATTCAACTAGTTGAATAGTGCCCGGTACCGTTTCCTCCGGACCATCTCCATGGCAACGAGGAGACGCCACCGTTTTTCCGGACCGTTTTCTGTCCGTCCGGGGCTAGTGTGAACCCGGCTTAAAGCGCCCTCTAGTAGTACCGGGCCCGTCTAATCTCTTCTCGGAGGCCCCGGATAGGGGCGGTTAAAGTTTAGGGTCAAAAATTTCAAAAATGTATAAAACACGGAAAAATTGATCGATTCTTTCGCCGTTTTCACTAAAAATATTTTTAATAGATGTTCTTTCTCGAAAAAAATTGATGAAGATTAATTTCAAAATTTGTCGACAGAGGGCGCTTTAGACTTTGGAGCTAAAAACAACTACTTTTTACCGGCTTTTTTTGTATTTTCGTAACAGATTCCAAAAGTTTAAACTTAAACCTAAATTTTGAGTCCAAAATATCAACTTATTTCGGGTATTAAGTAGCGAAAAACTCGGACCAAACGTAAAAAATCGTGTTTTTCTGGTTTGAAACTTGCCGTTTCGTGTAAAAAAAAATAATAAAATTATCTGGCGACACTAATAATGCGAAAATAAAACCAGATGCACACTTTCGAAACTTAAAAAAAAAAAATCCACAATTTTTTTTCAAAAAAAAATGTTTTTTTTTTACACGAAACGGCAAGTTTCAAACCAGAAAAACACGATTTTTTACGTTTGGTCCGAGTTTTTCGCTGCTTAATACCCGAAATAAGTTAATATTTTGGACTCAAAATTTAAGTTTGAGTTTAAACTTTTGGAATCCGTTACGAAAAATATAAAAAAAAAACCGGTAAAAAGTAGTTGCTTTTAGCTCCAAAGTCTAAAGCGCCCTCTGTCGACAATTTTTGAAATTAATCTTCATCAATTTTTTTTGAAAAAGAACATCTATTAAGAATATTTTGAGTGAAAGCGGCGAAAGAATCGATGAATTTTTCCGTGTTTTATAAATTTTTGAAATTTTTGACCCTAAACTTTAACCGCCCGTATCTCCGTCGGAAATAATTTTGGACCCCCACTTTTTTATGTCATATTATTTGTCCTGGTGTGTAGTATCTCCCCTTAAATTTTTGCCGTCGAATTCTGAAACACCCTGTATCTGTCAATATCACTTCTGAAGCTTCCTCCATGGCTTAAGAAAAAGAGAAACGACATCCAGGAGGTTTCGGCTTCGAAGATATAAAGAAGTCATAAGAGGCTAAATCAGAGGTATATGGAAAGCGGGGTGCAACAAATAAACTTCTATACCCAGAAATTTTTAAAACAATGTATTGTTTGTTCAAGGCGCGTCGCTCTCATTTATACGTATACAAAAACGAAACTATAAGTACTTGGATGACTGCCAAAGTCATATTACTGACGTCACGACCCTTAAATTTTGAACCATACATTCCACGCCTATCCTCAAAAAACGTACATTATTCGTTTTCTGAACCTTGATATTTCATTTACCTGAAGAAAAAAAAATTTTTATTAGTGTTTATTAAACAATCTGCGCATAAATTTATTTTCTGATCACATGCACCAAAATATATTTTTACTTAAAAATGTTTACTTTTAAATAAATTAGCTAAATTTCTTTGCATAAAATAATAAAGTAAAAATACGAACAAAACATTTACAGCTACTTTGCCATTTTACCCAGCATTTGGAAAATATTTTAGTAATAGTAAACTCAGAAATATTTCTTTTTATGTTTGACTATACAAACTTTTTTTTTCTTTTCTTTAACAAGAGTTCCTCTCAGAATGATGAAAATTACTTTCTAATGGGCTATAAAAAAACTAAGTATGATAGAAGATGTGTTAACGTTGTTGACTCATAGATATTGGAGAAATATCTCGCTTCAACAAGAATGTACTGTTTAATTGTTAAAAAATTGTACAAATATGCCTAAATGTAAATAATCCTGTAACTCATTTTAATTTCACACATTTTGGCAGTTTAGCTGTGCAGTTTTGTGGATTTTGGTAGTTTTTAAGCTTTTGATTAAAATTAATTATTGCTCCATATGCCACCAAAAATGCCTAAATAGAAATATATACGATAAATAAGGGACGTCCTAAATATTTATTGATAATTAAATTTACCATATGACTTACCTAATTCAAACTAAGCTTTTGCTTGAATTTGAATTTTAAGGGCGTATAAATTGTGTTAAAAATTGTGATTCAAAATGCTTTACGTACTCGCCAATGTTAGTTACATAACCAAGTTTTCACCATGTTCTTCTTGTAATAAAACACAAAATAGTTTCATTGCTTAATGTTCGTTCTAAATCTGTTTGTTCCTTTTATTTGTACTTTTAACTATGTTAATTGAAACTGCATTTATTTTAATTTTCCAAAATATATATATTAACAAAACATTGTTAATAAGAGGTTTTATATCTATAAATAACTTTATTTTATTAAAACAACTGAACTATTTAGATGCAATTCTTTTCCAAAAACAAATACAAGAGCAACTGAAAATGCTTCAAAATCATCTTAGTCTCAGTACATTAATTTTTGTCATTAACCCATTTATGCCCAGTAGCCTAAAAACGGGACGCTTGTTAGTTACTGCATACAAAAACCTGTAATGAGTATATCATTTTATTAAAGCTGTTTTTCACAAGTTAACTAGTCCTTCTTCTTGAGAAAACCGTTAGAGCCACTAGTTGGACATCAGAATTTAATTATTAACAGCTATTTCCAGACAAGTCAGTCAAGCAACGATCCAGCGTGGGTAGCCGCAGAAAGTAGGTTTTTTTTTGCGAACTCTTTTTTTCATAAAATTAAACTATTTTAAAATGATTTGCTTAAAATTGATCACAGATACCTTCTGTAATGTTACTTTGCAAAAGTAAAGTCAAGTAAAGGCGTATTTTGCTCACATATCTGTAAAATATCCCATAAACAGGACGTTAAATAACTTAATAAATATGACAACGGCTATCTAATTTAAGCCTAAAATGTATGTAAACCATACCAAGTAAGAGTTTTAAGTAGATAAAAATAGAAAAATATTGTTAAAAAAAACTTGGGCATAAATGGGTTAATAAAGTCCTAAATGATTTTCTTTAAGTAAGGTCAACAACGTCTATTTAGTTTGGCCAAGGCTTCACTAGATAGCGTTTTATAAAACACTATCTAGTGAATCCTTGGTTTGGCATTAGTTTTGTAACGCAAAATTTTCTCGACTCTTATATAAAACAGTGAAAAGAACTATTATCCCTCTAAAGCAGAACACAAGCCCTTCAACAGTCAAAACTTATTAATTCTTGAGGCACAATAAACTTTTCTTCGTTATTGAATGCACCAAGTATTACTTAACTTATCTTTTACTTGAATCAGTAAATTGCGTTTCGCTGTCCCTTAATTACTTCATAAGTGGAAATTTTAATCTAGAGAAACGAAGCAGAACAGGAAAAGATTGAACATTAAATTAGAAATATTTTCTTCGCTGAGTCAATATTTAGGCAACCAATTCATTCACTGCACTCCAGTAAGGATATATGTTTATATTAAGGAGATGATTATAAAATTTGCTGAGAAAGGTTGGCAAAATGGAAAACAATGTTTTTTAGGTTTATTTTTCCTCATGTTTTGATATACAGTCGAACTCGCTTATAACGAGCATGAAGGGACCGTAGCACGTTGCTCGTTAAATCCGAGTGCTCGTAATAAACGGGTCCTTACGGCCGGCGTGCAACCAGAAGGGGTGGGGGCTTGGGAGGTCAACTAATTGAGTTTACTTACATTTTAATTAAAACTTACTTTAATTACATCAATTAATTTAATTAAATACTGTTCTTTATTTAATGATTTCTTTGTAGACAATCAGCCCCACCTGCTTTTCCGGATTTTGGAACTCTCCATATTGACACTGGAATGCTAGTTGAATTTTTCATACAAAAATATTGAACCGCTGGAGAAAAAAAATGAAGAAAAGACAGGAATAAGACTAGAAAGATGAGAAAAAAAAACTGCGAGACAGAAAAAATTGCTCGTTAAAAGCGGGTGTTGCTCGTTAAAAACGAATTCTGTTCCCTAGACTTAACATTGATCCAACCAAATATTCTCGTTTCCCTCGCTAAATCCGAGTTCTCGTTATATCCGAGCTCGTTATAAACGAGTTCGACTGTATTATGAATGCTTCTCAGTACCTGTACAGTGTACACTGCAAAAAATAAAGTGTTATTTTTTCAAACACTGGCTGCAGTGGTTCCAGTCAGGCCTGTCATTTAGGGGAGCAGGGAGGGTCATTTGCCCCCACCCCCCCGACTTTGAGAAATCATTGTATTTACATATAAGTGGGCGTGGTTTTTAAAGTTTTCTGGTGAAATTGTATTGTATTTTTACCCTTTGCCCCCCCCCCCCTGGTAAAACTTGAAATGACGTCACTGGTTCCAGTTTAAGACTGTAAAACGCATAGCAATAAACTGTAAAATGAGCAATTTTACAGTTTATTACCACAATTTTACGGGTTATTCCCACAAAATTAGCTGTATTATACTGCAAAAACAATAGTATAATACTGGCAGTAGAAGTTCCAGTTTAAAGCTGTAAAATTCACAGTAATAAACTGTTAAGTTAGCAATTTTGCAGTTTATTAGTGTAAAGCGGCAATTTTTTAGTTCAAAATGAGCAATTTTACAGTTTATTAGTTTAAGATGAGCAATTTTAGTTTCTTACTGTAAAATTAGCAATTTTTAAAGTTTGTTACTATAAAGTTAGCTCAATTAAACTGTAAATACACAACATCTATTTTTCACAGTACAGTTCCGTGTATGCGATAAATGTCTTAGCATAAAACTACTTTTCAAGTTTCGGTTAATTGTATTGCACATTTTTTTCATGAACTGGATTTCTGGCTAAACTCGCTCTTTTGAGTGACATAAAATGTAAAGACCTGTTGGGATTTTTCTCTCTCCTCCCTTCCATCATTTGGTGAAGTATACATGTATGAAATCTTAGTCAAAAAAAATTAAAAAAACTGTTTCTCCTTGTGGGAACAATTAAAGTGTCAAGTGCACGTTGCACGTACCCATACCGTGTCTGAACTCAAGAAAAGGACACTTACGTTTGTCGAGGATATTCTATTGAACGAGCTGGATCAGGTGATGGAGGGTTTCATTCGACGCCTGAAAGAATGCGCTGAACTTGAAGGCAACCAACCATCTGTGTGCGTGGTGTCCCCCCCCCATACTCAAGGCCAAGTAATAGTATGTATGGTATGATAAATGGATTTACTTGGTTTTCAATGTTTGTTTCAATAACATTTTCAATTTTTTTCGAAGTTCTGTCTCTTTTACACTCTTTTACATCCTACTATTCAGTACGCTGAACACTGTATGTTCATTTGCGTTAGCGTTTCTACAGTGATTTCCATCATTTAGGAAGCATATATTGATGCTTTTTGCAATCCTTTTCTCAAAAATATATTATTAATCATAGTTATTATCTACCTCATTGTGTATATTAAAGCATTAATACTATTTATTTTTTATTTTTTTCATTAGACCGTCATAAATGAATAAGCTTTAACTTCAATAGTGTTGATGAACAAAACAAAATGCATATTTCATCGCATTTGAAGAGAAATAAACAAATTTTTATCATTTATTATCTAAAAGATAATGACCCCATTCATATTTGGAATTCTGCCACCAAGTTAAGAAAACAATGCTCTTACTATGATTTTAGTGAATAGAAGTGAAGAAATATTTTACTGGCGATGACTTCTTTGTTGTGTATACAAAAAAGCCCCGAACGTTAATCGGAATTATCATTCATCTCTTTTATGCTGTTATGTCATCTTAACAAAACATCTAAATATGTGATTCTCGTTTAATAATAACGCACTCATTCAGTAAGCAAACTTATCTCAAAATTTGTTTGTTTTGACTCTAAACAAAAGCCAAAGTTGAGCATTTAGAAGAAACTGGAAATTATTTTGGAGTATTGCAGTTCAAGAGAGAAAGAAAGTTAATTTTTATGTTATCTATATTATGCAAAATTTTGAACTGAGTGAACAAAAATAACCCAAGAAATATGCATTTGTGTTAAAGTTACAATAAAAAAAAACTGATGGATTTTTGCTTTCCTCAATAAAAAACTTTGGTTCATTTTATCTTTAACAGTTTTCTGTTCGTGCTATTACTTAACCGTATCGTATTTCACCAAGCATCATAAGGATCCAGAAAATTTATATTCAAAAGTAATAATCACTGCACCTGGAATATCAATATTTTGCCAATGTAAGCAATAAAGATAAATTTTTACCAATTTCGCACGTAGGCCAAGCAAATAAATGGAAGTAGATATTCAGGAAAAAACAATAACATTTTCAAGACATCGGTCTTTTGCAGTAACATATGTTTACTCCTAACATTTTCAACCTTTACTTGTCTACAATTGAAGGAAAGTCCTGTCCAGCCGTTGCAAATTATGACGATCCGTCGTACAAACTTCCACTTATCAGAAGTATCTTGCTTTTCTTAATGACATTATTTTCACATTTATTTAAAATTGTTGATTGTGTCTCCTTGTTGCAAATAGGGATTTCACAATCACTTTCAGTATTTCTTTCAGATGTGTGATAAAACATGCATAATCGTTTTAAAATAGGAAGTTATGATGTCACGTTATTATAATGCTATTTTCACAGCCGCACTGTAAACGTTTAGATCCATGATATAACATGCATAGTCGTAATTGAAGCAGCGTAAGACAAAATGATGAAAGTAGACTTTTTAAAGTTGAAAGTGAAACGCGAATAAAGTTCAAACCATGAGCAATCTTCAGTTGCTTTTCTAAATTATGCTCAATAGCAACAGTTACCAGGGCACGATAATCATGTGTTGCCTCAACAAAGATAAAAATTTTCTCTACCTTTTGAAATATAGTCGAACTGCGTTAAAACAAACTCTAAGCGACGCTTGAAGATCAATTCGTCTCAACCGCAGTCCATTTTCTCCGAGCAACAATAAACAACTGGACGGAATTATGATACATAGCATGCATATTGCGTAACCACATATTATTATTTAAAGCACGTCTCAGAACCGGATAATTTTACTTCATGTTCAATTGAAAAGTGAAACTGAAAAGGGAAAATCATTTAATTGAAAGAGCAAGCCGATTGCAAACGTAGAAATCAATCAAATAATTATTTCATTCCCATTCTCAGTACCATATTCTCAGAAAATCTTGATAAAGTTGAAATGTTGAATGTGATTTCAACATTCACCCCCTTCAAAGCTGTCGATCGAGTTAGCTTGTTAGAATTGAATCCAGAAATTGCATCTTAAAACGAGTTCTTCGGTATTTATTTCCTAATTACAAGATTTTAACTTTCTAACTTCAGTTATTATCTCATTTCGTGCAAGCTAACCTTAACGCGCTATTTATTAATTATGTAACGAAGATGAATGACTTTTCATTATTATCAGCATAGCTTATTGATCAATCCTTTTGAACTTGTTTAATTAAGCATCACGTCTGAAGATTGATGATAACTCATCACTGGATCATTATGGCAGACAGGTCTTTTGGTGCTCAAACATTGCATCAGATGCTGCCGATAAGATAGGCGATGCACAAGTAAGGTGTGTTATTAATTGTCAAAACAATGACGTGTGGGTTCTATGCCCTCTGGATCATTTCTGCCATTAGCAATTCTTATTATCATTTATCATTGCTGGTTTACATTAGTTCATTTGATAAAGTAATAGAATTTTTAAAAAAGTAACACTGTAAATAGTAAAAGAAACTTTAACTCTCAAGAACTCACTCCGAGAGCAAAATATACTAAGAAGGAAAAGAAAGTATGTGTGTTTGGAATTCTACGCTATAGAAGAAAGTGCTGCTCTCACAAGCGTATCGTTGAAACTAAGTCAAGATTTCGACCTAAAAGGGACCTAATTTATAAAGATATAAAGGGCTCTTTATATAGTTTAGACATCTTGATGTTGGAGGCAAAGCAGTCCATTTTTTTTTCATTATGAGTGTCTTTTATCGCTGGTGCATAAACTCGTGTATTTTTCTTTTGTTTTTTAATGCTTTTCGCTAACTTTTCAGATTGACCTTGGAGGGGTACAGGCATTAGAAAAGTGATGCAGGGAACTCCTGTAATGGGTGTATGGCATATACTTAATTCTAGAGGGTCCGGGGTTAAATTTGAAAAATGGGTATAAAGTTCTGAATTTTGAGGAGTTATTAGGAGTATTTGAGACTACAAAAATGTCGGGGGGGGGGGGAGGATAGGAAAAGAAGAACTTTT
Organism: Uloborus plumipes; assembly: GCA_038373865.1. Taxonomy (NCBI): domain Eukaryota; kingdom Metazoa; phylum Arthropoda; class Arachnida; order Araneae; family Uloboridae; genus Uloborus; species Uloborus plumipes. The sequence goes on along the minus strand of JAXGGA010006835.1, from coordinate 51,462 downwards.
TATACTTATACACTTATAAGTTAAACACTTTTGCAAATTGAAATAAATCAAAATAAAAAATGCTTTTGCCTCGGCAAATTGTCGACATTACAACAGACAGAAAAAGTGAGGGATAATATGAATTAACGCATCTTCACTTGCTCGCATCAGTTTTTATCATTCCTCCAACCCGCTGACAAACAAAACACTAAATGAAGAGGAAAAATGAACAATAGCAAATAAAACACACATAATGCTTTAAAAGAAATGGTGTATGGAGTTAGAAAATACTTAACGAGAGGGTAGCAATCTCGTCATTCGAGTAGTTTAAGGTTTATATACTGGATAAGAAATAAATTGAATCATATTTCAAGGAGCTTCAAAGAATCATTTGATTATTTTTAAGGACTCTAAAACAGTTAAAATTATTTAAATCACTTCACTTGCACTTTTCAATCTCTAGCATTTTAATATTTTATTGTATAGTAGTTTTACAAGAGTTTAAAGTAATTTTATAAGAGATACCTGTCTTAAGTTTTAAAAATGTGAAGAGAAAACTATAAAAAAAGACAACAATTTTCCTCAATTTCAACATCTTGGTAGGTTTAATTGGATTTAATGGCACAAGAGCTTCTATAGGCTATTTGCAACGAACTATTGTCCAAAAGTGAAACAATTACAAGTAATGTAAAAAAAAAGAAATGAAAAGTATAGAGGTAGTGTAATAGTTTTTCCTCATGTGAAGCAGATTGACAGTATGCAGTAGAAGTAAGATAAAAGCAAACGGTAGCGAAAGAATTTCCGAAACACTGGTAGTGGCACGAAATAAATTGGAAGATAGAAACATGTGAGTCAAAAAATGTATCTCAACTAATATGATACAGAACCATGACAACTATGATGTTTACATTTTTACGCAGAATATAGCAACGAGATGGATTTGGCACGTTTGAACAGCACCTCCCCCTCATACTTGTTTTTTAAATTTCAAGGGGTTTGGGGTCAAAATGTCGCGGCCGAAATGTCGCGGGCCAAAATGCCGCTGCCAAAATGTCGCCGAGTCAAAATGTCGCGGGCCGAAATGTCGCGGGCCAAAATGTCGCCGGTCCAAGATGTCGCGTAACCAAAATGTCGCGGGCCAAAATGTCGCGTGCCCAAAATGTCGCCGGGACAAAATGTCGCCGGTCCAAAATGTCGCGTGCCCAAAATGTCGCCGGTCCAAAATGTCGCCGAGCCAAAATGTCGCCGGTCAAAAATGCCGCCGGGTCAAAATGTCGTAGGTCAAAAATGTCGCCGTGCCAAAATGTCGTAGGGCCAAAATGTCGCCGGTTCAAAATGTCGCCAGTCCAAAATGTCGCCGGTCCGAAATGCCGCCGGTCCAAAATGTCACCAGCCCAAAATATAGCCGTTCCAAAATGACGCTAAGTGCATAGTACATAGCCAGAAATTCACAAATTTAATGCAGCTTAATTATGTAGCTCAATTTAAATAATAAGCTTATCACGGTATGATAAACACACCTGTTTAGTAACTTTTTTTAAACGTAGCAGTTTAGAAAATTAGCTTAATTTATTAACAAAAATGTACCTAAATTGATTTCTTCTAAAGCTTAAATTATTTCAGTACCGAAGTAATGATATAGTTTTTTCGAGGCTGTACTTAAGGCCCAGGGACGCTAAATGTCTTCCTTTTAATAAGCTTCTATTAGTTTCACATGTGGGTTTGTTTGTTTGTTTGTATGTATGCATGTAACTCTGAGTAAAAGATAAAATTTGAGTTCTTTACAAACATAAAAGTAATATATATTAATACTACCATTATTTTTATTCTAAACGATAAACAAAATTGCATGTTGATGTATAATAAGTGCATTTGCTATTAATTCTGAGTTCGGCATCGATCGTCCACAAAATGCATATTATAAGTGCAAGTAAACTTTGCGGATATTCAACAGTTTTGAAAATCTTCTTTTGAATTTGATTTACTCTAAAAGCGTATTTTTTAGTTTTTTTAAACTATATTTAGGATTATTTTTTTTTTTATCACACATAGAAATTAAACAAATAAATTTGCTGTAAAGGCTTTTTTTTCTCTTTTGCGAAAACGGAATACCGTTTAATCACCACGCAGCCGACAGTTTTCTTCTAGAACATTTTCTTTAAGAGTAGGTTGGGGACGTTTGAAATCAAATTAGGGACGCATTGGAGAACAGAACAGGGCACGCTCGTTCATGGAATTATTGTTTTCTTTGTAACAACTGGGTGGTGGAAGGGGAGGTGAAATGTCAAGAGGAAAAATGGTATCATATTCAACTCCACATTTAAATACTGATTGTAACGAAGGTACAGTGCCATGTCTGAGCTGATTAACGCCAGAAATGAATACGCATCTCGCCCTTTAAGACCATTCTACAACAAAAATGTTTTCTGAATACTTGCATTACTTCTTAATATAAATCACTCACAGAATGAAAAATAAAAAGTTCATTTGCTTTGCTTAATCGATGCTATGGCGTATCGTCTGAACGCTTCCTATGGGCCAATTTGTGATTTGATTTCGTCTCTGAACCTTCTTCAGAAATAGTAATCACGCTATGCTGAAAACGTTCCATTACATTCTTGTATGTAAAAACTCCTTTGGAAGAACTAGCGACAAAAACCAATCAACACTGAATCACATATTGGTACATGCATGTACCAAATTTTATTCTAATTCATGCAGTAAGTTTTGAGGTAGAGTCGCCCCCAAAAAATGGGTCACGCAGATACACCCTTACAAATTTTCCTTTAAAAAAATAAACGGTAAAATTGAATTCAGCACATGTCAGAACATGTAAATTCTACCAAATTGACAATTTTTCACTGATCCAATACTTTCTTTCACACATTATATGTAGAAGAAAATAAAAACATCTCTATTATTAAATAATATAGACTTACTTTCCATCATGTAAGAAATTTTAACAAAAGCCAAGTTTCAAACATTATATATCTGTCTTATTCATTTCATTGTTCTTTAATTTCTTTCTTAACACTTAAATTTTCTTTTCGATATCAATTAAACTTGCCTTGGGCTGCTAATCTATTCGTTTTAAAGTTGGTAGATAGCTAGTCACAGTGAAATAAGCTATTGTAAATAAATAACGTACGCTTATTTAAAAACTATTTGCTTCTTGGAAAACGCTCGAAACAGTTACAAGCCGAAAGGGTGCGTTTTTTATAGAATTTTTCAAAAATTTTAGTTCATGCTATTGTTAACGCACACGTTCATCAACAGCAATTAACAATCTTTTGCTAATTTGGTGAGATAAAGCCTTTTCGTATGTTTTAATTTTTGGGACAAAGTGTATCAATATCGTACCTTCTACATTTTTGTCTGACGACATTTGGACTGGCGACATTTTGTGGACTGGTGACATTTTGGACTGGCGACATTTCGGCCAGCGACATTTTGGACCGCGACATTTTGGACCGGCGACATTTTAGACCGGCGACATTTTTTGACCGGCGACATTTTGGACCGGCGACATTTTTGGCCGGCGACATTTTGGACCTGCGACATTTTGGACCGGCGACATTTTGGACCTGCGACATTTTAGCCAGCGACATTTTTTCCCGGCGACATTTTGGCCACGACATTTTGGCCCGCAACATTTCGACCGCGACATTTTGGGCGTATACCAATTCAAGGTACATAGCTACATTTTTCCTAGCTTTAAAACACTTTTTTTTAAAAAATGGTTTTTCTTCTTCTTTTCTCTCAAATCCTTTTGGAACTGATTATGCAATTTTAGCGAATTGGGAGCCAGCGGTCAACAAAACGAGGGCCCTAAATTATTGCTTGTTTAGCTTATAGGTAAATTCAACCCTGTCAGTACCTTTCTCTTGTTACCTGACGCGGGTCGCAAAATTTAAAATATATTAATTTAACTTGTTATTTATTCCACATCGTTAAGTTACTTCTAATTTCATTGATTTTACTTTAATTAAGTTAAATATAACATCAAAATTTCTGTGCACAAATGCAATTTAGAACGAAATTGTGTAGATAATCTTACTCCAATCATGGCCTCAAGGCTTGTTCGTTTTTTTCCCCCACGAAATTGATGAAAAACGATTAGAGGGAAATGGAGGAATTTTAGCATTATTACAAAACGTACGCATGTGGAAGAAGACAAAAAAAAGGTTCCCCATGGCCCTGAAAAACTATTTATGCGGTTAATTTGAAGATATAAATTGTAGGAAATTTTCAAATTTCTATTTCTGATAGTAAGCTTTTCGAAACACAAAAAACATAATAATTATTCACTCCATACGAAAAAGGGAAAAAAGCTGAAACCCTGCAGCAATGTAAATGAAGCTCAGTACAAAACATTTTTCTTTGATCTTTTAAAGTAAAATTTAGAAAAAAAAAACTTTTTTATGATGAGGAAAAACCACTGAAATGAAACGAAAAAAAAAATGTTATTTTTCTTAAAATCGCCTTAAGCTTCTATTTCTATTAAAATGAGTTTAAAAGTCAAGATAGTTTGTTATAGAGCAAAGTGATAAACTAAAGAATGCAGGATTGAATAGGATGCCAATATTTTCCATAAACTATTCTGAAAACCTTCTTTTTTAAAACCAGCTAAAAAAGTGACGGAAATAGACTCAAAAAATTCTGTTTTCTACTTATTTTAAGGAAATTTCTTAAAAGCAAAACATATGGAAATCAACTTCAATGTATTTTCCCTTGTTTTTCTCTTAAACTGCTTTTACAAAGGATATTCAGTAATTAATTTATTGCAGCAGCTTTTATATTTAGCATTAACATGAATTCAAAAAAAATGACTAAAACAGTTAAAAAACACATGGTTCAACTAGAATTGCATACATCATATAACCAATTCATTTTTCACTTGTATTTGATGCTAGACGATACTTTTTTTTCTCTCTCTCTCTCTTTTTTTTTTTTTTTTTTTTTTTTTTTTGCAGAATTTCCATTACAGAAAAAATATTTTTAGCACATGTTACGCATGAAAATTTCCTCATACGCATTACTCATTTGTCAATGAATTTCCGCTACATTGCAGCCTGCCGCGTACTGAAATCGAACGACAGTATGCAATATGAAAGTCACATGTCGCGAAAAAATGTATTCAAGTTTGTTCATTTGTTGGTCTGAACTGCAACAATTTCAAAGATTATTTTTATTAATCTCAAGCAGCTTAATGAAACGTCTGTGCCTATAGGAGAGAGAGTTGATGCAGACGAAGTTCGAACGATTCTCGAATCCGAACAATTCCGAATACTTCTAGCATATGGAGGGGTTTCATAATTATACAGTGGCGGTTGTAGGCAAGGGAGCCCAAGTGAAAGGTCACGGGAAGTCAATGTAATACATTTTATCAAATAAAATACTATTTTCAATTCAGGAAAATATCAAACTTGATTTCAAAAAAAAAAAAATGCGTTAGACTTCCCCTATTAGGTATTATCGAAATTATCTCGCAATTGTTATAAAAACCATTTAAAGCGGCCAACCTCTCTGAGCGGCCAAAATTTCACGGGATGAAAAGATGGTCGCTTGGTTTTACTGTAGAAAAATACAGCGAAACACATCTACACGCAGCGCCATCATATTTTCACGGTAGTTTTTATATCTTCACCGTTAAAATTCGAAAAAAAAAAAAAAAAAAACAGCCCTCGCTGATCAACCGTGCGAGTAATGACTCATTGACTTTACACGTTGAAAGCTGGTATGTGGTTCATAATTAGGAAGAACCAACACTAAAAAATGAATGTTGTTTGTACAGTATAATACACCTAATTTTATTGTAATAAATTGTAAAAATTGATAACTTTGCAGTAATAAACTATAAAATTGCTACTTTTACAGTCCATTACCGTGTATTTTACAGTTTTAAACTAGAACCTCTGCTGCCAGTTTAATAGTGATGTTTTTACAGTAAAATACAGCTTAATTTTACGGCAATTAACAGTAAAATTTCTAACTTTACAGTAAGTAACTGTAAAATTGCTAGTTTGACAGTTTATTACTGTGCTTACAATTTTAAATTGGAACCTCGGCTGCCAGTAAAAACATCAGTTCATTTTTTGCAGTGAAATAGCTCACCACTTTTAAATAAAATTAATTTTTCACCAATTTTTAAGCGGAAATATTTATTTTTATCATCTAACAAAATGTGCTTTTAAATTCAAAAATTTTATTCCACAAAATGTGCTTTTACAAGATTTTATCCAAATTATAATCAACTAAATTAATACCAGTTAGGTCTAAAGTAGAAAGAATTTTCAACTGAATTCATAATAATTTGTTTCTTGTTTCACCTAGCTAAGATTTCAATAGTTACGTAAGCTGCAATCAACTCAAAACTAATTTCAGAGGGACTTACTATTATAGATTCATTGATTAACTAAACATCACTTAGTTAAGAATCTCTCGAAAATTTGCATTCATGTAAATTGTTGTACCATATTCATTTCCTTCCCCTTACCATGTTTAGCTAAACTTATTTAAACAAGTGATTTGGAGAAGAAGTAATCTGGGGCAGTGCGTGAACATCCCGAAAACTTTTACAATAGTTTGGATAATGGGGCAGGAAACGAGGCTGTCACCAATTTCCGGAACAAAAGAAGGACCGTCAAAATAATTCTTTCAGAACGGAAATTGGCCATTTCCTGTGAATATGCAGTTGTTATAAATACTTTTATAATAGAAACAGTGAACGGGAAATCAAAAAACGATGTTTTTTTCATATATCTATACTTTTCTCTGAGTGAAAATTTTATTTAAATATTAAATACTAATCAAGCTTTATATTTGTTAAAGCTCTGAAATTCCTGGGGTTTTTGCTTTCTTTTCCGTTGAAACTAATGGAACTTGGGACACTTTATTATTCAGAATACAAAATACAAAAATGGTGTTAAATGCAGAAATTTCTTGAAAAAAATCTGGTATGGACCCCACACTACTTCCTTTAACGTGTAAATTTCTTAGTAGTTGCCTTAAGTGTTAAAAAAAGTGCTTGGAGTGAGCAAGGTAACAATTCAAATATTTACTCCCCTTATCTGCCACGAAACAAAGCAAAAAAATATTTTACAATGGTTAATTTTCTAAATATTGCCGATTTTAATATCATTCAGTGAATTTTTCGCAAAATATCGCCAATAGCGCCAAGTTGAACCCAAATTCAAAAAATAATTTTTCGCCAAATTTGTCGCCAACTTGGCGATATATCGCCAAGTTGGCGTCAAACACTTGGCGACCAAAAGCTTGGCGACATGTCGCCAAGTAGTGGCGCCAGTTCATATCACTTGAATCTGTGTTGAAATTAACATTGATTTACCCCAAAAAAGGGGTAAAAGACCCCTTTGGGAACATTCGAATGCAATCACAAAGGGAGGTGCACAACTAGACCCCCCTCAGAGCCTACATACCAAGCTAGAAGTTTCTACGGCATATAGTTTTTGAGTTATTCGAGCCACATACGCACATACATCCGCACATACACCCGCACATACATCCGCACATACGTACATACAGACGTCACGAGAAAACTCGTCGTAATTTACTCGGGGGTGGTCGAAATTGATTTTTCGGCTGTTTGTATGCTGTTAGGTACATATGCACGTGCTGACAGGTCGAAAAAACTACACGACATTCATTCAGGGGTGAGCAAAGTCAAAATTTAGACCGAAATTTGAGTGAAATTTTTTTCGTGATCACAATACTTCCTTTACTACGTAAAAGGAAGTAAAAAAAGGAAGTTATGAAACTGCTTCGTAGTTACTGACAAATTTTATAGGAGTTTAGGAGGCTCTTATAGTGCTAAAAAAATACATAACTCTAAATCTGTGGCAAAAGCCATTCATAAAGACATTCGTACATAATGCTTTAATTTAGTTATATAGTGCATGTGAGTATTCTGTTTTTCCTAGGGACAAATGATCACTTGGTTAAATGATAATGACAAAACAATGTATTTAGTTCTCTTACACGACAAAATTACTAAAATGGCATCTGCCAAACACATATTTTTGCAGCCCAATTACTCCTATATGATAAAATACAAATGGGTTTTTAAATGAAATATCAGATTTTATTTATTTATTTATTTATTGTTTATTAATTTCTTTATTACTTCCAGTACCGTACTCCCGATAACCTAAATTTCCAATTTAAATACCTATTAATAAGTTTCTTCTGAGGCCTCCCGGTGGCTCAAAGGTTTTCAAAGGCTTCACTTCGAATACCGGAAGTTGCGGGTTCGATTCCCACCACAGATTGGGTGGTACTTCATCTCATTGTGCTGTCAGTTTCTCCTGTTGTTTTAAACGTTAATAAAGCATCTAACCTCTCGATGCAATGAAAAAACAAATGGGTGTGTGATGTGACTACTATCAATAACCTGATAACCATGTCAGTTTCTTCTATTTCTTTCTGTGATGTACTGCTTAAATTTAAGTAATTTCGAACGTATTGGAGACTACAAAATTATTTTTGACAACCATGCGGTTCTTTTTAAAGAATTTTGTCCTGAAGTCTGTATGTTTTGTCTGTATGTTTTTGTCCTGATGTCTGTATGCGTGTGTGTATGTGTGCATATGCGTGAGGAAGTGCAAGCTCGTTTAATTATCTAAAAACCATAGAAACATTTAGAACCGGTGGGCTCTAAGTCTATGTGATTACACTTAATTTTTCGCTTCTGTTCAAAAAATATACGTCTTCCTTAAATTTTAGTGAAGGTGGTAAAAAGATACTTCTACACCAAAAATAAAGCTTCCTTCGGGATATTTTTACCATTTCCTAAATTCTTCTCTCAAGAAATTGATTTATCCCCTGAAGGTAAAATCCTCAGGACCTCATCCTAATCTTCGAGTAATTCCATGGGCCGATGATTTGTTTCCTTAGCCAGGGGCAAAGAAGGATTTTGATGGATGGGCAATAACTTCACGTAAATCAAGTTGCCACGCACCATTTTCGAAAAGTTGAAAATACCACTTAAAGGTAGGTAATAGGGAAGATGTCTATCATAGCGTAGTATAAGTGTGAAAATTTAAATTCTACGGACGATTAGAGTTGAGAACATTACACACAAATATTCACAACTCCAGAGTTTGAATGCCGTGCCTTGCCGTGATTAATAAAACTGCCAAGGAGAGGTAAAACATTGCATTCCACGTACATCTTTTGAGGTAAACTACAGGATTGTTGTGTGCATAGACAGTTCGTGAGATTTTTATTCTGAGACTCATAGATAAACCAAAAATAAACCAAGATCTTAGTTGCACTGGTCCTCTTCGGCTTTTGTGAATATAATACAAATGTGCACAGTATAATTCGAATTATCTTTAGACTTTATTGATTGGATATTATTTATCAATACAATTTAGTTTGAACTGTGCTTCGATAAACTTACATGTTCAATAAATATTTAATATCCTCTCAGAAATTTTATTTTTAAGGCATGTATTAAATCATAGGAAGAAAAATCTTCTTATTTCGCAGTGAAGCAAAAATGTCGCCCTTGGACAAAATTAAAAACCACTCATACGCGATTTTTTTTCTATTTCATATGAAAATATATAAATTTCAAGTTTTCTTGAAAATTATCGATTTCATCGATTCTCTACAGTATTACTTTACGGTAGATGATGCGTCACAGTTCTCCCTAGTCACTATAAAGGCGGAAACAAAATATTCTAACTGGAAAAATTGAAAAATATATTTATAAAAAGTTTTCGTAATTTCTCACGCGACAGTAGACTAACAACAGCAAATAGAGGGCTTTGTCTACTTATCGGTGCAGGCTGTAGTGTTATTACACGAAAAAAAGGTTTAAAATGATTTTAATTTCAGAAAATACGCTGAGTAAAATTTCTGCTTCAAAAAGTTTAAATTTCTAGTAAGTCTAAATGATATGAATTTCTCCAATTTAAATACCATACGATATCGGTATATATTTTCATGGACAAAGCATCTAACTATACAACTGATTTACGCTATATACGATTAAAAAAATTCATACATTAATTTTTTTATTAAAAATTAAATACAATTTTTTACGCATTTAGCGAGACTTCAAGAGCTTGGCAGAAGGCTTAAATATTATATGGTACAAAATATTTTTTTTCGTGAGCTATAAGTTATACTGCGCTACTTTTTTTTGCTATTAGCAACTAAAAACATAAAACCTAAAAACTAAATAATGTGTACTTAAAATGCATATTTGGCAGAACTTCAAATGCCTTGCGGGAGATCTAAATATATTTTGATATCAAAGCATTTTTTTCTAGGGACATATGACACCTGCAAACATTCATGATTTTACACCCAAACAGCATGACCAGGTTCCCAAACGTCATTAAAAGATGCTCTGCAAAATCAATTTTAGGCCAAAATATCCCATCAGGCCTTTACTTCAGACGTTTTCTGGTTGCGTTCAGAAAACGTCACTTAACATCCTTTCGTAGTCGACAAATTTAAATCACTTCATTGAGATTCCGTCATATTTATCTCAGTCAAAAGTTCATGTTAAGTCTACCAGGTATGTTATTTCGATTTTAATTAATAACGTTTTACTTCCTTTTACGTAGTAAAGGAAGTATTGTGATCGGGGTCTAAAGCCAAATTTGGGGCTAAATTTGGCTTTTGCTCACCCCCGAATGAATGTTGAACAGTTTTTTCGACCTGTCAGCACGTGCATATGTTCCTGACAACATATAACCAGCCAAAATTTTACAGCAATGAACTGCAAAATTTCTAACTTTACCGTACGAAACTGTAAAATTACTGGTTTTACTGTTGACTACTGTGAAATTAAACGGTTTTAAATTGGAACCTCGGCTGCCATTATTATACTGTAAAAACGACAATTCATTTTTTGCAGTGTAGAGGACAGACAGAAAGACTGACAAACACACATTTTCCCCATCTCAAAACCCTACTTTCCAATATTTAATGGGACATTTATTTTTCTCTTTTTTTTTACTTTGCGATATTTTTACGATTAACTAAGACACCTTTCATGATTTTTTTTCGTCTTTTTTCGCTCTTACGGATAAGTAGGCTGAAAATGGAGCTTTGAATTGTAAAGAAGAAATCTACTGAGGTCAACTGCCATATTTCTGATGCCATGACCCGAATTTTTTAGGGAAGGCCTTTTAATTAACGGTGTAGTTAAAATTCTATTCCCCACTTTAACACAAAAAAGAACGGGCAAGCATTAGCTGCGACGCCCACCTAACCCCCACCCCCCTATCTTTTTAGGTTCCACCAGCCAGCTATGTTTGACAAATATACACACGTAATCATTTTAATTGTAAGATAGATAAATTATCATTGTTGAACTCCTGACTGAGAAGCATGGATGATTAATTGCATATTAGCTCAAAGCTGGATTAACGCTCTCCAATCTTGTTTGATAACATGAAATACCGCAGATTTCAAACACAGAGTGTCCCATTAGAATAATGCAATAATTGCAGCACAACACAATTCATACTTTATCGATAAAGGAAACCATGGGGGAAACTAATTGATCTAAATATAGTGTTTCATTGAAAGCACTATTTATTAATTAATGAAGCAGAGAGAATACAAATATATAAGATAACTGTTTTTCGAAATTTATTTTAAAATAAACCTTAAGAGATGAAAAAACTAATTTAATGCTACTGAGTAATAAATTTACAACCTTATTTATTTCATCTCATTTTACCTTGCAATTTCTTGATGTTTTTTTCTCATTTTAGCCAAAATGGAAAAGAAAAGGTCGCAAATAAAGAGCAGTTATAGAAAAAAAAATTAACAAAAATGTTTTCCGAAAAAAATAGCAAATATGTTTCATATCGTAACTACTATCAATGACAGTATCACTGGGTAAAAAAGGCTCTGGAAGATTTTAATATTTCTTAAAAAAGAAGGTTGAATGTGTTCAAAGTGATTAGTGTGCTGAACACTTTATATGACAATCAGGACGAACATCATTGAATTACCTTTCACTAAAAACTCTCGTAAATTAAGAACTGCAATGACTCAATAAAATATTTCATGGTTGTGGCAACTCAAAAAGTCGTGCACCTCTTCAATTAGATGTAAAAATGTGCTCAGAATTACACGTTTTTCATATGAGTTGTCCACAAGTTTCTGCTTTTTTTTCCCTTTCTTAATACACCCCCTTAAACTATAATTCATTAAAAAATTATACGTGTATTTTCCACTATAGAAGAACGATGAAAATGCCGTTCAAAATTAAAATTTTCCAAATTCAGCTATATTTTTACCCTCTCAGGACAAATGGTTATGAAATTGTTGTAATTATTTAATGACGGTTTTATTTTTATTTATAGCAAAAAAAATTTTTCAACTCATTCGGAATAATTTCAAAAGTTGAATAATTTCAAAAGTTTGAATAATTTATCTGCTTGGAAATATTTATATGTTGTCTTATTATACTAAGGTCAAAGTATTATTTATATTACTTCTTACAAGATTGGAGTTTACAAGTTATAACCAATTTATCTTGATCAAGAACCGAAAATCATTTATTCAACATGAACTGCTTCTAGCGCATAGTGAATCATTTTGACATCAATCCGACTGTTAAGTGGAGTTTCAACTATCGATTATTGCATTTTAGAATAAATTATCAACATGGGAGTCCACGGTGCGTGTCAAAATGCTTGATGAAGCAGATATGTGTCCACATTAAGGAAAGTATTGCATGTTTATATTTCGTTTTCTGTGATATAGAATTTGGAGCTATCTGGGGCTACTTAGTAGTTTTGACGAATATACAAAGAAAAAGCATATCTGAGTAGTGATGTTTCTGTGTTATAGCAACTGTTTTCTTCAGCAATGGGTTTTCTATTTATTCATTTAATACGTAAATTACATGAAAGTTACCGTTTTTGTTTTTGGTTTAAGTTTTTAATTGCCCCAAAATTGTTAGAAAAATCACTATTTTTACCAGCAAAAATGTGATGCGCCGTAAAAAACGCAACCGCTCTCTGCGGCCTGACACCTCGCATACTGCTTAGAAGAACATAGGGAAAGATATATTAAAGAGCCAGACGTCTTAAATTCTCTTTCGAAAACATTGCTAACTCTTAGGCTATTACAAAAGATCTTAATTTTATTGACTACTGCGACATCACCATTAGTTTTTAAATAAAATAAAATAGACCGCAGCATCAGTTTGCCCCCTTTGGATCCAACTTGCTTACTTTTACTTTCGATTTTCCATTGTTTGCGAAACTAGGGTTACTCAGGCAAAATTTCGAGACATTGCCTAGCTTTGCCAGGTTAACGTGTCGCTAAAAAATGTCAACAGTAAAAATTTACCAAAACACGAAAACTCGCCATAAAAGGCAGCCACTCAAGCGGGAGCTGGATCCAGAATGGTCAAACTTAAACTGATGCGTCGGCTCGTTTTTACATATTGGTCTTAACAAAAATATTTCTTGTTGCTAAAACTATTGTTGCCACTTCAAACGAAGTTTTATACATTAACACAAACTAGATCCGCTATATAGGGGCCATAACACAAACAATTGAACATTTACTGTCTTTTTAACAAGGTGATACGTTTATTTTTCTTTTTAATAACTTAATTTTATTATTTGCCGGATTGTTTTTCAGAAAAAAAAAAAAACATTTTATTTTAGCTTTAACAACATGTTTTGCTCAAAATTACATATTTACTTTTAAACAACTGCAGCAATATTTTTGGCTTCGTTTAAAAGCAGATAAACTCTTTGTTTATCTGCTTGTTAAACAAAATGTTTAGTTAATAGTTTGGCGAAAAACTTTAAAAATGCGCCAAGTGGTTCACGTTATGATAATTTCCCATGTGAATCACTCTGCTTTCATTCTTAACGTAAATTATATCTTTAAACAAAAACACTAGCTGTGCCTATATTTGACAGCTTGACCGCGCTATTTGCTATTTGAAAAATGCCACGTTTGAACCAAATTAAGATAGCAAAGCTGAAGCACATTGACAATAATAACTTACATAATGGCATAACTTATATGTAGTAAAACTAGACAGTAAAGCCTTACCAGCATCATTCATTATTAAAAGATTTCGAAACTGTACTGGCTGCCTCTCATGTTTGCGCTCGGTCAGAAGAAAAACAAAAGCAATTTATTTAAATTCACATAGCTAAGCATTTTCCAAGCCAGAAAATATTCAGTAGGGTTAGAAGACGAAGTAAAACAATAGACTCCCTATACATATTTTAGTGTTGTATTCCACATAAAATTAAAAGTAACTTTTTTTATAGTTTTAATATGATTAACACTGGCCCAATGTATGTAAAATTGAAAACTGCTTTGCAGAATGCTTGCCATCGGTTGAAGATTCTTCAAGCCAAAAAGCAGGAGCAGACTGTGAGATTAAAAAGAGAAGTAGCAAATCATATGGGAAATGGTAAACATATGAATGCATTTATTAAAATACAAAGAATACTTCACGAGGAAGCTGCAGTGGAAGCTATGGAATTAATAGAAATGTTTTGTGAGCAGCTTATGTCTCAATATCATTTTTTCCAACAAAAGAAAGAACCGGATACGTTTCTTGTGCAGGCAATATCCAGTTTGTTATGGGTCACTCCTTTTATGAGAGAACAAGTTGATGAGTTAAAAGTTATATCAAAGCAGTTGACGATCAAGTATGGAAATCGATACAGCAGGTCTTGTTTAACCAACGAGTACGGCACGGTAAATAATGATCTTATTGAAAGAATACGATTAAAACCAGTCTCGGAAGAAAAAATCAATCAATGCCTTCAAGAAATTGCTTCTAAATACAATGTACAATTCCAATCAGTTACTCAGATACTGAAGCCGAATTCCAGGGAATCCGGAGAAAAAGAGCCTGCAAATGGAGCTTTCAAAAATGGAAATAAGATCTCTGAAAATGTTTCAATCATGGATAATCGAAAAACGAATATAGAGTTTCAGGCTTACGGAACAAATTCTGTAGATAGTTCGCTTTCGAGCAAAAAGGCATTTAGTTTTCTAAAATTAAAATCGAAATCCAAACAATCGGATTCTAGAAGAGCAGACACAAAGCCGGTAAGCTTATCGCACCTTGATATTTCTGCAATAAATGTTGCACAGAAAACACCTTCTGTTTTGGGAAATTTAAGCATCGCAACAAATGAAAATGAAGAAAGCTTAAGAAATAATTACCACTATATGGAACCACCTATTAATGGCACCAAATCGTTGAAAAAGTCGTTAAATGTAAACATAGAAGCTCAGACAGGAAAGAGCCCTGAGGAAAATCACTTAAAATTAGATAATGTTCTTTGGAGCTGTACCCTGGGCTTAAAGGACTGTCATTCGAATGATCATTCCAAAATCAGTGCAAGAGCTTGGAAATTTTGCAACACAAAATGCATAAAAGATGATGAAATTAATGATAAGTTAAGCCCTAATGATTACATAGAACCTCCACCATCATATGATGATGTTATTATGCATGTTCAGGAGAACCACGAATGTGAAGAAAAAGAGCCCCTTTACCCCACTGAAAATCCTGTACTTCCAACGTGTCCATCCGAATTTCCATAAATACATTTTAGAAAGTCAGTTTCCCATTTTATAAATGAAGCTTTGTAACATTTTGACTGATTTCGAAAAAGATTTCTCCGACCTACTCTGACGACTCTGTGAAATCATTATAAGTATTGTACGTTACAGTAGAACTCTCCAATAATCCGAAATTCAACTATCCGAGCCTTTGATTATCCGAATCGATTTCAGAATTTCAGAGATAAACTTAAGACGGATACGTACTAAAGCTCACAAAATTAGTTAGCTGACGTTGACCGAGCAGTTCAGCGAGCAACTGTTTGCATGCTGCACATTATTTAATTACAGTAGGCTGCCTACTATGACGAAATAATGTTCATTTACAGTACGGTGCGCACGTAATGTGTTAATGTACAGCGCGTGTAGTAAGTACCCTTAACATATAAACCTGCAGCTTTTCATTTAACTATTTAAAAGCTCATTTCCTTAAAAATACTTTTTTCTCCGACTTAAAACGTATATCCGGTAATCTTTACTAATATATAAAGCTGTAGAGTTTGTTTGTTTGTTTGTTTGTTTGTTTGTTTGTTTGAACGCGCTAATCTCAGGAACTACTGGTTCGATTTGAAAAATTCTTTTTTTTATTGAATAGTCCATTTATCCAGAAAGACTTTAGGCTATAGTTTGAAAAGATTCGATTAGCGATTCGTTTTTTATTCGAATTCAAGGCAAATTTTCACATAAATCGCCGAATACTGGGGTTAAAAATTACTTTCACATATTAATGTTATATATCGTTGGAAGCAGAAAAATTTTGTCCGTCCTATGCAGTTTGTTCCGATTCTTTAACTTAAACACAGCACGAGTTATTCAATTTTTAAACTTGCCTTTTGCAAGGCTTCACCCGATTTCTTGCAATACTTGGTTCATTAAAACCATCAATAAAAAATAAACTAATTATTCCACAGTTTTGATTTTTACGCCATTGGATAGAGCGATATTTTTAACCCCAGAATTAATTCGACTTACAGTCGAAGAACCAAGCTTTTATCTCCACTAGAAAAAAAGTTACAAGCGTTTGAACTTTGAGTTCGAAAACCTCTTTTCTGATCAAATTATTAACGTTTTATTGCGTTGCTATGGCGATATCTTTTAAATTCATTGTTGGTGTCCTTTTCTTCATTTCGTTTATTAAAAGCATTTTATTTTATGGCGTTTCTAGGCCATCCTATGATGATTATAACAAGGCAAATAATTCCTTTCAGTTCGGTACAATTTCAAAGATTTTAGCCTTTAATATTTAACTGTGACATAATGTAGCAATTTGATATTTGACAACAAACGTGTCTTTTAACTTTCAAAATAGTTTCAATAGTTTTTGTTTCGTACTGCTATTGTTTTCTTATTCTTTTGACTTTTTTTTTCTTATGTAATAAGTAGGTAAGTAGGTTTTAAATGAGTCAAACCTTCTTTTTTTTAATGATTTAAGATAGTTACTAAACTAAGTAAATAATATGATTCGTTATATTTTGTAACGTTTTTACTACTTTTTATCATTGGTACTAAACACATAATTTAATTGCATAGTAAATTTATATTGGGTAGTGTTTAATTATTCTTTTAACTTTTTTTTCCTTATGTAGCACATATATACGTTGGCTTCAAATGAGTCTTTTTTGAAACCTTCCTGGACACTTTAAAGGCGAGCCGCCTTGGCGGCGAGTAGTTTGTTGAAACTTTCCTCGCTACTTTAAAGGCGAGCCACCTTGGCGACGAGTAGTTTTCTCAAACTGCCTTCTTTCTATTAAAGCCCGTGCAACGCCGGGCCACGCAGCTAGTTAAATATATTTACCTTTTAATATAAATAAAATAATTAAATAAGCCTTTTCTCCTTTAAAAAAAATCCGAATTTCTGTTTATTCGAATAAGGTTTGTCCCAATTGATTCGAATGATTGGAGTTTTACTGTTAATTCTGATATTTTTCGACGTTTTATCTTATGGGTTTTCGCAATAAGTAGAATTTTCCGAACAAAATTTCAGGATGAACATGCAGATTAAAAAGAACCCTCCATTGATATTTTTGTATCTCTGAAAATTTATTATGCTCGGCCTATTATGCTATTATAACTAACTAGCTGCGTGGCCCGGCGTTGCACGGGCTTTAATAGAAAGAAGGCAGTTTGAGAAAACTACTCGTCGCCAAGGTGGCTCGCCTTTAAAGTAGCGAGGAAAGTTTCAACAAACTACTCGCCGCCAAGGCGGCTCGCCTTTAAAGTGTCCAGGAAGGTTTCAAAAAAGACTCATTTGAAGCCAACGTATATATGTGCTACATAAGGAAAAAAAAGTTAAAAGAATAATTAAACACTACCCAATATAAATTTACTATGCAATTAAATTATGTGTTTAGTACCAATGATAAAAAGTAGTAAAAACGTTACAAAATATAACGAATCATATTATTTACTTAGTTTAGTAACTATCTTAAATCATTAAAAAAAAGAAGGTTTGACTCATTTAAAACCTACTTACCTACTTATTACATAAGAAAAAAAAAAGTCAAAAGAATAAGAAAACAATAGCAGTACGAAACAAAAACTATTGAAACTATTTTGAAAGTTAAAAGACACGTTTGTTGTCAAATATCAAATTGCTACATTATGTCACAGTTAAATATTAAAGGCTAAAATCTTTGAAATTGTACCGAACTGAAAGGAATTATTTGCCTTGTTATAATCATCATAGGATGGCCTAGAAACGCCATAAAATAAAATGCTTTTAATAAACGAAATGAAGAAAAGGACACCAACAATGAATTTAAAAGATATCGCCATAGCAACGCAATAAAACGTTAATAATTTGATCAGAAAAGAGGTTTTCGAACTCAAAGTTCAAACGCTTGTAACTTTTTTTCTAGTGGAGATAAAAGCTTGGTTCTTCGACTGTAAGTCGAATTAATTCTGGGGTTAAAAATATCGCTCTATCCAATGGCGCAAAAATCAAAACTGTGGAATAATTAGTTTATTTTTTATTGATGGTTTTAATGAACCAAGTATTGCAAGAAATCGGGTGAAGCCTTGCAAAAGGCAAGTTTAAAAATTGAATAACTCGTGCTGTGTTTAAGATAAAGAATCGGAACAAACTGCATAGGACGGACAAAATTTTTCTGCTTCCAACGATATATAACATTAATATGTGAAAGTAATTTTTAACCCCAGTATTCGGCGATTTACGTGAAAATTTGCCTTGAATTCGAATAAAAAACGAATCGCTAATCGAATCTTTTCAAACTATAGCCTAAAGTCTTTCTGGATAAATGGACTATTCAATAAAAAAAGAATTTTTCAAATCGAACCAGTAGTTCCTGAGATTAGCGCGTTCAAACAAACAAACAAACAAACTCTACAGCTTTATCTACTTATATTAAAAACTGAGTATCTTTCTAACTATCTTTCTTTCTATCTTTCTAACTATCTTTCTATGTCACGCTTCTTTCTCCTGAACGCCAATGACCTGAAAGTCGAACCAGGTACCGATAGATAGGTAATTTTTCAGGCTTCATTAGTTTCAATTGATATAATTATACGATTTTAATTAGCGAAGATATCAATTAATAAGTAGTCAAGTTTGAAGCGATTAAGCCTAATAAATGATTAAATATTAAATCCATTCTTGCAAACCGTCGTTGCTATGAAATAAAGGCTTAACTAAATCAAACACGAAACTCATAAGCGGACCACTTACGTAGAATTTTTATCGCTAGCTACTGGTAATATTTTGAAACATTTATTTGTTGAAGAGCCATCTACTTATATTAAAAACTGAGTATCTATGTCTGCTTTTTTTCTTTGAGCGACCTGAACTTACTGATACTTTCCTCACCATCTTGAAGGCGTGAAGCATCTCAATAATTCGAATGATTTTTTTATATAGGAAAAAAGTAAAGGCGTGAAGCGCCTGTAAGCGAGCCGCCTTGGCGGGGAGTAGTTTCTTTAAATTTTTTTCTCACTACTTTCAGGGCACGAAGTGCCCGTGCAACGCCGGGCCACGTGCGTGGTATGTCTTGAAATCGAATGAACATTAAATTATATCAAATAATATAATTTCAGAATGAGGTAAAAGTTAGAGAGGGGGGACGTTATGCATCAGCATGCCGCAGGAAGCTAATCTAGCTGCCCTGGCATTAGTAAAGATGACTGAAAGCCAAAGTCATCATTGTTACCATCGGACTTAGAAAAATCTATCGGTTCTGCACCGGCTTCAAAACTTTTATTTGAAAGTAGTGTCGATGGTGTCCAAAGAATAAAATTATTTTTACTTTTTAGATTAATTTCCAACTGACGTAGGTTCTATTTTTTCCCTAAAAATATTTATTTCTTTTATTTACAGCCGTCGCGTTTGGTCAGACATATATGCAAACTACTTGCTTGGCAATAGTAGGACTTTTTTTCTTTTTAATAAACTTTAAAAGCTAGTTTCAAACATGGATTAAAATATAGCTCTATGATTAGTAAGAAAACAAACTTTTAAACAATAAAATATTTTTGGAAAAAAAAAATTGAACCGACTTCGGAACTTCACTCGGCAAGTGCTCTAAAAAGTAAAAAATGATTTTATTCTTTGAACACCATCGACACTACATTTAAACATAAGTTTTGAAGTCGGTGCAAAAACACTATATATAGAATCATACGAAACTATAATTTAACTATATATATATATAAATTGCAATGAATCCAGGTTCTTTAATCGCATTCGCATACACTACATTGACAATCACATATTTATGCAATGGTACAAATATTCAGCTCTTAATTTTCAATGGTTTCTCTGAAAAATGTTGGCAAAATGTAGATAAACATCATTTCACCTATAGTTTTTGCACCGACTTCAAAACTTATGTTTAAATGTAGTGTCGATGGTGTTCAAAGAATAAAATTATTTTTTACTTTTTAGAGCACTTGCCGAGTGAAGTTCCGAAGTCGGTTCAATTTTTTTTTCCAAAAATATTTTATTTTATTCTTTTTAGTGTAAATGTACATATGAAATAAGGTAATGTTTCCATTACAAAACTTCACCTAATTTGCTAAAGCAAATGCTTTATAAAATAAACTATGTAAGGAAAAAAAAGAAAGAAAGTATCAAATAAACTATGTAAGAAACCATCAACGCGTCTAAAATTTTAAACGATTGACACTAAAAAATAATCCTTGTTATTCTCTGGTATTTATTTGTGTACTAGTTTAATCAAAGGCTAAATATTAACGGCTTTTCAACTAATTCATATTTCAAAACAACACTATAGATGCTGGCGGTTCATAAAATTTTACGACGTATTACGTACGTGGCACGCTAATGAGTTTCATGTTTGCTTCAGTTAAGCCTTCCTTCAAAATTTTCATTATCATCAATCACGTTTTGTAACAATGTATTTCATATTTAATCATTTAGGACAAATCGCTTTAAATTTGAGCAAAAATTTGGAGATTTTCCTCACTTTCTTCAGAATTCCTTTATCAAAATTTATGTAAATTAAGACTAATAAAACCTGAAATTTTACGAATCAATTAGTACCTGGTACGACTTTCAGTTCGTTGGAGTTAAGGAGAAAAAAGCAGGACATAACTCGGTTTAAAATTTTCAAAAAGTCCATAGAAATGAATTTCATTATGCAATCCAGAGAAGCCTGGCGTTCAAAATGGTCATTATTACGATTACTGTGATCCCAATTTCTTTTTCACCCGGACCACGAGAAGATGGGACCAATCGGAAAGAAAGACCTTTC
Source organism: Uloborus plumipes (assembly GCA_038373865.1). Taxonomy (NCBI): domain Eukaryota; kingdom Metazoa; phylum Arthropoda; class Arachnida; order Araneae; family Uloboridae; genus Uloborus; species Uloborus plumipes. Next base: position 30,154 of record JAXGGA010006835.1, on the reverse strand, counting down.
TACCAAAAAAAGAATTTTTGAAATCGGTCCAGGCATCTTCGAGTAATCTTGTAACATACCGAAAAAAAAAAAATTCTCCGACGAATTGTATAACCTCCTCCTTTGTTGAAGTCGGTTAAAAATAAAAGCTACATTAAAATCAAGAACAAAAAATCTGCCATTTATTTAAAATCAGCAATTTTAAATGTGAAAAAAATACTTTTGGGAAAAAAAAATAGAACCGACTTCAGTTGGAAATTGCTCTAAAAAGTAAAAAATAATTTTTTTCTTTGAACACCATCGAAACTACTTTTAAACATAAGTTTTGAAGTCGGCGCAAAAACAATAGGTAAAATGATATCTATATACATAAAAGACTACTTTTGAAAACGTATGTCCGGGGTAATCTTCCAAACTACTGAACCGATTTTAACCATTTTTTCACCGTAGATAGCTACAGCAACAGGGAGCAGGATAAGCTATAATTTATTTCTAAAAAGCTTAGTTTAAAAAAGTTATTATGGAAAACAGTTAATTTTATGTCATTTCCCCATAAATGATTAAATTTTCAACCCATTGTTGCAAAAATTTGGTGCCATGCAGCAACAATATTGATATAATCATATTGAAAATTTTGAACCAAGGCTTCTCTGTAGTAAGTATGGAATTTATTACCTTCTAAGGATTTTTATATTTATCTGAGCCAACAATCGCTAACGGGTGAAATAAAAAAAAATTGATTTTGGCAATAGTTAGAGAATAGAAAGGGTTTATAGTTACCTAATTTAACAATTTCTAAATTAGGTACATAAGATGTTTTCACCTCACCAATGTTGTCACGAGGATAGAAACTAATAATGGGACTTATTTAACGAGCAATATTTGGAAATGGTTAATTTCAGTGCGATTGATACTGTAAATATATATCTATTTTTAACCGACTTCAACAAAGGAGGAGGTTATACAATTCGTCGGAGAAATTTTTTTTTTTCGGTATGTTACAAGATTACTCGAAAACGCCAGGACCGATTTCAAAAATTCTTTTTTTGTTAGAAAGGTCTTTCTTTCCGATTGGTCCCATCTTCTCGTGGTCCGGGTTCGATAACGGGAACCTGCAGAAATCTTTCGAAAAAGAAATTGGGATCACAGTAATCGTAATAATGACCATTTTGAACGCCAGGCTTCTCTGGATTGCATAATGAAATTCCTTTCTATGGTCTTTTTGAAAATTTTAAACCGAGTATCTTTCTATGTCCAGCTTTTTTCTCCTGAACTCCAACGAACTGAAAGTCGTACCAGGTGCTGATTGATTCGTAATATTTCAGGTTTTATTAGTCTTAATTTACATACGGTTTGATAAAGGAATTCTGAAGAAAGTGAGGAAAATCTCCAAATTTTTGCTCAAATTTAAAGCGATTTGTCCTGAATGATTAAATATGAAATCCATTGTTACAGAACGTGATGGATATGAAACAGTTATTATAATGATCATGAAAATTTTGAATGAAGGCTTAACTGAAGCAAACATGAAACTCATTAGCGGGCCACGTATGTAATATGTCGTGAAATTTTACGAACTGCGAGAATCTAGTGTTGCTTTGAAATATAAATTAGTTGAAAAGCCGTTAATATTTAGCCTTTAATTAAACTAGTATACAAATAAATACCAGAGAATAACAAAGATTATTTTTTAGTGTCAATCGTTTAAAATTTTAGACGCGTTGATACTTTCTTTCTTTTTTTTCTTACATAGTTTATTTTATGAAGCATTTACTTAAGAAAATTAGGTGAAGTTTTGCAATGGAAACATTACCTTATTAACCGACTTCAACAAAGGAGGAGGTTATACAATTCGTCGGAGAAATTTTTTTTTTCGGTATGTTACAAGATTACTCGAAGATGCCTGGACCGATTTCAAAAATTCTTTTTTTGTTAGAAAGGTCTTTCTTTCCGATTGGTCCCATCCTCTCGTGGTCCGGGTTCGATAACGGGAACCTGCAGAAATCTTTCGAAAAAGAAATTGGGATCACAGTAATCGTAATAATGACCATTTTAAACGCCAGGCTTCTCTGGATTGCATAATGAAATTCATTTCTATGGTCTTTTTGAAAATTTTAAACCGAGTATCTTTCTATGTCCTGCTGTTTTCTCCTTAACTCCAACGAACTGAAAGTCGTACCAGGTGCTGATTGATTCGTAATATTTCAGGTTTTATTAGTCTTAATTTACATAAGTTTTGATAAAGGAATTAAGAAGAAAGTGAGGAAAATCTCCAAATTTTTGCTCAAATTTAAAGCGATTTGTCCTGAATGATTAAATATGAAATCCATTGTTACAGAACGTGATGGATATGAAACAGTTATTATAATGATCATGAAAATTTTGAATGAAGGCTTAACTGAAGCAAACATGAAACTCATTAGCGGGCCACGTATGTAATATGTCGTGAAATTTTACGAACTGCGAGAATCTAGTGTTGCTTTGAAATATAAATTAGTTGAAAAGCCGTTAATATTTAGCCTTTAATTAAACTAGTATACAAATAAATACCAGAGAATAACAAAGATTATTTTTTAGTGTCAATCGTTTAAAATTTTAGACGCGTTGATACTTTCTTTCTTTTTTTTCTTACATAGTTTATTTTATGAAGCATTTACTTAAGAAAATTAGGTGAAGTTTTGCAATGGAAACATTACCTTATTAACCGACTTCAACAAAGGAGGAGGTTATACAATTCGTCGGAGAAATTTTTTTTTTCGGTATGTTACAAGATTACTCGAAGATGCCTGGACCGATTTCAAAAATTCTTTTTTTGTTAGAAAGGTCTTTCTTTCCGATTGGTCCCATCCTCTCGTGGTCCGGGTTCGATAACGGGAACCTGCAGAAATCTTTCGAAAAAGAAATTGGGATCACAGTAATCGTAATAATGACCATTTTAAACGCCAGGCTTCTCTGGATTGCATAATGAAATTCATTTCTATGGTCTTTTTGAAAATTTTAAACCGAGTATCTTTCTATGTCCTGCTGTTTTCTCCTTAACTCCAACGAACTGAAAGTCGTACCATGTACTAATTGATTCGTAATATTTCAGGTTTTATTAGTCTTAATTTACATAAGTTTTGATAAAGGAATTAAGAAGAAAGTGAGGAAAATCTCCAAATTTTTGCTCAAATTTAAAGCGACTAGGTGACCCGTGCGGAATTCCGCAAAAAAAAAAAAAAAAAACTCTAAACTTAAAATTTAATACGACAATTTTTATTGGCTTCATTTGCACAACATCGCCATCTACTGCCGTCGTTCTGACAACTTTTCAAAGAGATCAAAGACACGTTCACTTTTACAACTACTACAAAAGTGATACCGTAAAATGGGGTTAATCGGAACACTTTTCAGCTTTGATTGTAAAAAAAGCAGTTAAAAGATTTTTTTTTAATTTGATTTTTTGGGTAAAAACTTCGGTCTTGCTTTACTTTTGATATTCCAAGCAAAGACAAAAGATTTTGAGCAATTATTATTAAAATATATAGCAAATTATGGGTGTTCCGAATCACCCCGCTGATAGGGGTCAATCGGAACACTTGTTAAAATTTTTATTTTTTTCAATTTAATCTGTAATAGGTCTCACAAACATGAGTAATATTGATGGGGAAGAATAAGAACAGATAATTACTGTCAAATAAATGTATAATTTCAGTAACAGTAAACGTTTATAATTTGTGAAAATTCAAAATAATTTTGAACTTATGAAAAATGAAAAGTAATTTTAAGAAAAGCTTTTGAATTGAAATGCAAAGATTTAACATGAATGGAAGTCACTCATGTCGTCCACAAATATGTACTTGTCCTTAAAACTAGCAATTGTGACTTGGCTTAAGTTTTTTCATAACATCTCCTGGGATGAACTCTGCCTTTTCTTTAGTTTTTTGAAATTTCTGGGTTTCGGGGATTGTCCTGAAAGATTTTTTCGCTTATTCATCACTGTCTGTGTGCTGGACGTTTACTACATAAAGTCTATATGACTTTCTCCCTTTTATTTTAAGTAAAAAAAAGTCTCCTGGAGAAAAAATCTTTTGAAATCTAACTTTTGTCATTCTAAGATCTAGTTGCTCACGAGAAGGGATAAACAGTAATAAATCCTTGTCCCTGTCTTGATTAGAAGAATTGGGGTTAGAATCTTGATTTTTCAAACAATTTCCTTCAAATAAGTTTGAATTGGAACAACAGAACTAAGTGTTCCGATTCACCCCGCAAATTTTTTTCCCATGACATTTTTCAGAATTCTCCACTTTTATGACATAATTTATAAAAAATGTAAATTCTAATGTGGTATTCTGTTGTTCAGATACATGTATAATTGAAACATAGCACTCATAGTTTTTAAATATAAGAAGGTTTGTTCTTGCATATGAAGTTTTGCAGTCTATGAAAATGTGATGTTTTCTAGCATTCAACGTGCAGCCCTCTTCAGAAGCCAGTAGCGTTGCCAGATTGACAAAAGTATTTTTTTCCTACTTCCTATAATCTTACCTTTCTAAAAAAAATTCATGGCAAAAAATACCCAATAGTATATTTATGAAGAATTTCTTTGTACGGTTGGGAAGTTTTGTTCCGATTGACCCCGCTGTTCCTATACACCCCATTTTACGGTACCCTATATTAAAATCAAATACCCAAGGCTACTACTAAACTAAATACTAACGTTATCGCAAAACTACCATAGTATTTTGAAACAATAAAAGTTACAATTAAGGTTTACCGAGCTAAGCCTTGGCTTGAAATGTCGCATTTAAAATTGATTTGAGCAACAATGTAACGATTTTGACAGTTGAGCAAAAAATTTAACTTTTTCAAACTTCAATCGCTTATAAGTCGCTTAAACGTGGATTTTCGGGATTCTCGTTACGCGGCGCTAGCGGAGAAACGTTCTAAAGAACGCATTTTTTTTTAATCTTTCGAATGAAATCAAAATGGAGACGATACGACAATTATTTCGCTAGATAGAGTCAATTTTGTGCCCAAAAATTGAAGTTCGAATAAAAAACGAACCGACACTTTTTAGAGGGTGGGTCTAATTTTCGTCAATAGCCCGCGGGATAAGCTTCAGAATCGTAAATTTTCTTGCAATTCGATAAAGAAATGAGCGAGTTTCGACCGGGTATAGGATTCGGCTTAGAGAAATAATATATGGAGATTTGTCCTAAATGATTAAATATAAAGTACATTGTTACAAAACGTGATTGATATGAAACAGTTATTATAATGATAATGAAAATTTTGAATGAAGGCTTAACTGAAGCAAACATGAAACTCATTAGCGTGCCACGTACGTAATAAGGCCCCTATATATACGAGCCGGCGCATCAAGATTAAGTTTCACCACTTTGGATCCAGCGCGTGTTTGTGTGCTTGAGTGGTTGTCTTTTATGGCCAGTAATCGCGTTTTGGTAATTTTTCACTGTGAGCAATTATTAGCGGCACGTGACTTTGGCAAAGCTTAGCAATGTGCCAAAACTTTTTTCTAGTAACCCTACTCCGCAACAATGAAAATATGAAAGTAAAAGTTAAGGAATTGGATCCAAAGTGGTGAAACTTAATCTTGATGCGTCGGCCTATCTATATAGCGGCTCTAGTACGTAATACGTCGTAAAATTTTATGAACCGCCAGCATCTAGTGTTGTTTTGAAATATAAATTAGTTGAAAAGCCGTTAATATTTAGCCTTTGATTAAACTAGTACACAAATAAATACCAGAGAATAACAAGGAATATTTTTTAGTGTCAATTGTTTAAAATTTTAGACGGGTTGATACTTTCTTTCTTTTTTTTCCTTACATAGTTTATTTTATGAAGCATTTGCTTAAGCAAATTAGGTGAAGTTTTGTAATGGAAACATTACCTTATTTCATATGTACATTTACACTAAAAAGAATAAAATAAAATAGTTTTGGAAAAATAAATTGAACCGACTTCGGAACTTCACTCGGCAAGTGCTCTAAAAAGTAAAAAATAATTTTATTCTTTGAACACCATCGACACTACATTTAAACATAAGTTTTGAAGTCGGTGCAAAAACTCTCGGTGAAATGATGTTTATCTACATTTTGCCAACATTTTTCAGAGAAACCATTGAAAATTAAGAGCTGAATATTTCTACCATTACATAAATATGTGGTTGTCAATGTAGTGTATTCGAATGCGATTAAAGAACCTGGATTCATTGCAATTTATATATATAGTTAAATTATAGTTTCGTATGATTCTATATAGTGTTCTTGCACCGACTTCAAAACTTATGTTTAAATGTAGTGTCGATGGTGTTCAAAGAATAAAATTATTTTTTACTTTTTAGAGCACTTGCCGAGTGAAGTTCCGAACTCGGTTCAATTTTTTTTCCAAAAATATTTTTAATATACCAAGCTTATAACATTTCCTATTTACTCAAACATTATTTGTAGCTTGCTATTTTTTTTTAGCTTGCATTATTTTTTTTATAGTTTATCCATAACAGCCATTGTTTACAGAAGTAGCCATTATGTTTATAGATATGCACTTTAGTGTTGGGAAATTTATGAATGAGTTTCACTAAACCACCCTACGCCCACAGAAACCCGGGCAGGGCCGGGTACCCGGCTAGTTTAATCATATTTTGCCAACATTTTTTCAGAGAAACCATTGAAAGTTAAAAGCAGAATATTTGTACCATTACACGAATGTGTGGTAATCAATGAAATGAATCCATTAAAATTTATATTTATAGTTGAATTGTAGTTGCGTATGAATCTATACATTGTTTTTACACCGACTTCAAAACTTATGTTTAAAAGTAGTTTCGATGTTGTTCAAAGAAAAAAATTATTTTTTACTTTATAGAGCAATTTCCAACTGAAGTCGGTTCTATTTTTTTTTTCCAAAAATATTTTATTTCATTCTTTTTAGTGTAAATGCACTTAAAATAATCAAAATATAGTTAAAAAACCATGCAGCTGTTCAAAAAAATCCTTGCAGACCTGTACTCGATCTCATTCCATCAGGAACTTCAACCCGATGCGTTTAACCACTTGACCATCGGGTCGCTCATTGCAGTAAGGATTTACGATAGCACATATTGATTTAAATAACATGAAATTTTAGTTTTTCAATTTCTTGAATTTGACGTAAATCCAAGGTATAAAATACAGAATTTTATAAAGGTACAAAAATTAACATAATTGATTGTGTATATAATTCTTGAAAAAGTAATATAAGTGCCGCAAATCAAAAACCAATTATTGCCACAATCGATTCAAAGCCCCCAAAAATGGCGCAAACGTCCATAAGAAAATTCTACAGCATCGAAGGACCTCATTGCCAATTTTGACAAAGATCCGACCAAAACGGTCATTTTGTACTATAAAAAAATACAGGGTAGATCCCCATGGGGGGATGTACCTGCATAAGGACATTTCAATCATTAAATCATTCAAAAAGAAAAAGCATGCAGATGTTCAAAAAATTCCTTGCAGACCTGGACTCCATCAGGAACTTCAACCTGACACCCATAACCACTTGACCATCGGGTCGCTCATTGAGCTACGGATTTACAATAGCACATATTGTTTTAAATGGCCATGAAATGTTAGTTTTTTGATCATAACTTTTTTCTAGTGAACAAATATCGTCATATGAGTACATGGTACCTAAGTTACACTATCTCCTATCGATTAAAAAAAAATCGTTCAAATCGGTTCAGTAGATCAGATGTTATGTGCGAACAAACAAAAAAAAAGTATACACTTTGAATCGAGAACCTCCTCCTTTTTTGAAGTCGGTTAATAACAGGTCAAATGAAATTCATGCCATTATCTAACGTGAAAAATTCTGCAGCTCAACAAAATTTCACATCCGGAAAAGTTGCATTAAAATATAAAATAACCCCTCAAATAAGTATATGAAGTCTTTAAATTCCTAGGTTAAAAAAAACATGATTTCTTGAAAAAAAACATTCATAAAGTTAAATATTTCCTACACAGTTACTTTCAGAGGGTGTCTTGGACACAATGCACATAACCTTTCGTCTCAATTCACCCAAACGAAATAGGGGGATCGAAAATCGAAGCATTGAATTATCTACCATAACCTACCAATAATACTTACTTTTAACTATTTCCATCACCAAAAAAAAAAAAAACGCTTCTTTACATCAATCATTTTCGACAACTAAATTTATTTTACTATCAGTAGCTTACAGAATTTTAAACCGAAACAGTCCTGTAATTTACAGCACATTTAACCCCAAATAACCCTATAGTTTCTTAGAACGATTATATTTAGACCACGGTGTGCATGAGTGAGGTCTTTCAGTAACCGAATATCTGTCATTTTTATCTTTTCCAGTATCGTCATCTCGAAGCGCAGTTGTTTTAAATGCGTCGGATTTCTTTCGCCAACTTAGCTCTTCAGTTCGACTTTTGCTTCTCTGATGAGAACTTTGACCACTATGATCTCTCCAGGATAGTTCTCTATCAGTGTACTGTCGTTTCGTGCCATATGTATCAACGATTGGATCCTTCTGGGTTCGAGTGCATTGTGTTTTTAGTAAGCTGGGACGCATTTGCTCAGGAGTAGATGCCTTGTGTTTTATGGATCTGGTTTCTATTTCTTCATCCCTCTTTACTGTTGCATTATAGTCATCGTTTTTCGCGCCAGGCAACGAGTATGGTTTAGGAAACTCCTTAATGTTTTCACCATGGTGAAACGTACGCTCAGTACTGTAATAACTTTTGTTGCGTGGAATGCTTTGTCTGCTTTCGGAGTTCAAGTTTTGGTTAATACATGTATTTTTACTTGTATAACTTGAAGACTCTTTTTTAAGGTCTCTCACAAAACGGTTGTATTCTTGTGGTCGCATTTCCGCTCCACCTGATTTTTCTGGAAATGTCTTTCCTCTTGCGTTAGATCTTTCAATAAAATTTCTCTGATTTTTCTTCCAATTATTTTTTCTTTCGATTTTTCTTGCTTTGGCTCTGTCTTTTAAACGAATTTCTTTCTCTGTTTGAAGCATCTTTTCAAAGTCTTTGAGTTGTTTCTTACTTTCACTCTTTTTGCGCTTTTTCATCTTCTTGATAAATTTGCTCAAATCTGACTTCATGTCACTAATTCTGGTCTGATATTTAAGAAAATATTCTCTTTCTTCGTGAGCAACCTGGATTTTTTCTCTCTCAAGATCTTCCCAAACCTGCAAATCGCAAATCTTGAACAGGTCGTAATGAGATGCCAACAGAGGGATTTCTTCGACTCTCTTAGCTCTTTCAAAGTGGTCAACAGCTCTTTCTTGTCTCTTCAAGCGAGCGACGAACTCTTTCTTTTCTTTTAAGATATGCTCCAATTGTTTATCCCACAAAATATCTGGATCCAAGTTAGTCACTCCGTCCACTTGCAACATTTCGATCAGTTGACTGCCGACTTCCGTTTTCCGTAAAATTTCTACCCTTTCCATGATAATCTTCTGCTTAAATTCGAGCTGTTGACGCTGAATTTGTTGCAGTTGCCGCTCTTCTGCCTCTTTCATTAATCTTTCTTTCTCAATTTTAGCGTACTTTTCTAACGTATCTATCTGGATCTTCTTTTCCTCTTCGTGTTTCCTTTGTTTAAAATTTTCAATTTCCTCTCTCTGTTTAGCAATGAGTTTCTTACGTTCAAATATTTGTCGACGACTGGTGTCGCGAATAGCGAAGTATTCTCGAGCCATTTGTGAGTATGTCCCTGACTTCTTTAACGTTATGTTTTTGTCATCCAGCAGTCGAACAATATGCTTCAAAGACAAGTGAATTAAGGAGAGTGGTTCAAAACTTTTGTCGAATAATGTCACATCTTTAGCGCAATATGTTTCTATTGGTTCCCTCTTGAACAAAGTTGCCTTTGAACTGAAACGAACACATTGATTAATGTGATCTACCGAGAGCGAAATTTGATATCGCCGTGCAGTATCCACAATAAAAGTTTCTATATAGAGGTTATCTGAAAAGGGCATTAGAGAATTAAGTTTCTTAAAGGTAATAGTTTCATAAACTTCAGATAACTGTAACATTAACCTCACACCAGCTATATTCTGTAATGGATTGATATACTGGGTTAAGTTATAATAGCCAGCTGTGGTATTGAAAAAGTTGACGATACACTTCACTTTAGCATTTAACTCTAGTGGAGATACCTCGTACTCAAAGTGCTGAAAAAATGACTGTATTTCCTGCGGGGCATTTTGAACCACTCCAAAGCGTTCTAAATCTTTAATCAAAGTTGCTCGCGATGGTATAATTGGCAAATCCAGTAATGTTGCTAGAAGTCTGTGCTTTTTATCAATAACTGATTCATCGGTTTCAGCAATTAGATTAACACTGTCATTGACAACTTTAAACGGAATCACAGTCGCAGCAACTACAACTTGAGCTGAAACTTTAGAAAGCTCCTGAACTGTTACGCATTTCTTCAAATCTTTTAGTAACAAATAATAACGTAAAAGTGCTGCAGCATGAAACAAAAAATTTTGGGCTTCGAAAAAGACAAAAGCCAATCTGTCATAGTAATTTGCAAATATTCGAGAGTTAAGACTTTTTTTAGAAATGCTAAGAAAGAGATAGACATCCTCAATTGCTTTAAAAGCTTCCTGCCATAACTCTAGGCTTATTGCGCTTTCCAATTGGGTGATACCAGTTTGTAAGTACAGCATTTGAATGTCCAATTCGTTTTCATGTTCTGATATCAGCGTTTGCCGTTTAAACATGCAATCCAAGTGAATTCTGATCAAATTGCATATCTTTCTTAGTTCGTTTTTACGGGAATACTTCACGCAAAACTTCAATGCCTTAGTAGCTATTTCATGATAAAATTGACTTGTTTGATAGTTTCGCAATAGCTCTAAACTGATTCTATAGCATTCATATAGAAACTTAACCCAAGGAATAAGAAACAATTTCTCCGTTCTATCATGTGCATCTTCACAACTGACGAACTTCAACAGATAATCAGGAGTCATCTCTTGATCAAAATTTTCGACTACAGTTGAGTTTTGTTCCAGTTCTTTTTGCGCTAAGTTGACATTTTGCTCAACTCGGTTCAAGAGACTTGTCACGGCGTCTTCCCATGACTTGCAATTCACTCCTTGACATATAGTGCGATACTCAAACAAGCCATATTTCGCAGCTTGACATTTTTTTAACTTAACACAAAGCTCCAAAAACTTGAGTATGATCGGCTCATATGGTTTCGTATTCACACGGTTTTTTCTACTCTTAAGAGCATCAAATAAAATATTCATCGCTTCCTCGTTTCTCTGCACCTCAATAAATTCATTAGCTCTCCTGAGAGCATTTTCCGGATTGTGGTAAAAATTCATCGCTATCTCTTCTGTCAAATTTTTAATACATGTTGTCCAGCACTGAAAGAATAATATAAAATGCTAAAACTACGAACAACGATGATTTCCAATCATTCAAAACAAATCTTTTTTTTCCAAAACATTCTTCGCTGAAAATCTTGCTTAATAAATTACTCGTGATTTAAGTCATTTTAATTTAAATATTTACTAAATGATGCCCTTCACGCAGTAGAAAAATGATTAAATTTTAATATTATCTAAAGGTTTCTCTTTTACTCAAATTCTTAAACAGCCCTTGCCACCTGAACCAGTTAGTGAGTTTGGAAAAATAGAGGTACCTTAATCGAGGAAAATTTTGAAGTGAATCTTCTTATGTGAGATCGAGATGTTTTGAAATTCTGATCCGTCACCCTTTTGTGTGACGATGCCAAAAACAATGAAAAATATTTTTAAAAAAAATTCATTAGATGAATTTCAATACTTAACCTAAACAAGTGTATATTTGTGCATTTTAAGTTTTTTAAAAAATTCATGCTTTGGAAAAATTTTACTCAAATCAAGTCATCATTTTGAAAGCGCAATCCACACTGCTTAAGTTCAGCCTTGAAATTAGTTTGTTAACTTTTATTAACCAAAAGTAACTTTAATTACTAACATCTTCCATTGTTTTTGGTAACAATTTAAAAGTGGATTTTGCTTCAGATTATGCAAAAGCATTCATTATTTTTACAAGTACTAACATTAAATTAAAAATTTAAACAACCACAGACCCTGATTGTCGATCTCATATTAAAGCGAACTTCTCTGGTCATAAAACATTTTAAATCTAAATATATTTACTTGTTTTCGATATTTGAAATTGTTAAAATCAATTTCAAGTCTTTTAATAGTTCCCAAATAGAAACTGGCAGCAAAAACATTTTAAATCATTGAGTTTTCTTTCCTAGTCGGCCAACAATGACAAAGGTTTTCAATCCTGCAGATTTAAGCCTTAGCTGCATTTGTTAACAATTACAAGTATTTTATTTGTTAAAAGAATAGAAACTGGCAACTGATAAATATTTTAGAACGCGGTATTAGTTATTCGGCCAAGGCCTGGTGAGTACCTAGGGCGGAGCCCTCTACCTCACCGGTCGGTCGTGTATTGGAAGGATTCCCCCGAAGGGGACTAGCGGTTGATTGGACGGCAAGCTAAGCCATTATTGGGAGTCCTTGGCATGTTTAAAATTTAAAACTAAAAAGGGGTAAGGAGGGAGTAAGGGGATTTCTTGTCACCTGTCTGAAAAAAAGAAAATAATTAGTCCAGGTCAAAAAAGATCTGGACAAGGGCAGTTAATTTATCGATTGTGCTAGGAGCATTATTAATTGTCGGGAGGACAGCTTTAAATTTTTGAATTAAATGTTTAATGTTAAGAATTTCGTTGAGCTCTTTAAATGGAGTTATTAAATCTGTAATATTGAACTCCTTTATAAGAGGGGTGGGGTCGGTTTTAAAATTTACAGGGGTGCTTGAGGGGGGTGCATTTGTAACTGCGGCTGCATAGCTTTTGCTTGACTGCGAACGATTGCTCTTGAAGAGCGGTTTCTCGAGCTACGAAATTACAAAATGATAAGCTTCGCAGCACATTTGGCTTCAACACAGTTGCGCCGGCTCAAACTTCGCCAAATCAAAGTAGCCAAGCCTCGCGAGATAAACAACATGGCTGCGTTGTATCACGTCATTATGTTTGCAAACTAGTCCAGATACAGGGGCGCCGACTTATAAAAAATATTGGGGGGCCCATAACCCCGGGAAATTTTCCAAATTTTAGATGAAAAAAAGTGAGTTTTAAATTAATTTTTTTAAGAATTTTAAAGTTATATGATTAACATTAGAACCGCAAAAACTCGACTCTCGATACTCGACAAGTCTGACGCATTTTTTAGCTTTTAAAGACGAACCAAAACATAAACACGCACGGTATTTTCGTGAAAAAAGCTAATTTAATTTATAGTAATAGTTGTGGTTACAGACAATTTGAGAGCAGTGAATGTATAGCTCTGAAAAGACTGAAATTATATTTAAATAAATCTTAAACTATCATTAAAAAAATAAAACATAATATATAGCTGTCGCACAATATTAGCACTTAAATTAAAGGGTGAAATAGTTAATTTAAGCTTGCTTTGAACAAGGCTCGGAATTTATAAAATAAAAATAATATATCAAAGTTAATGCTTTAATAGTCAATACAGTAAGCTTAATACTTTTAGTCAAAATTCCATTATGTCTTTCACCCTAAAAGCATTCAAGTATTTGAAAGTAATTAATACAGTACTATAGTAACTAATATATAAAGTATTAAACCATTACTAATATTTCGAAACTGAAAATATATTATTCTGTATGTATTTAATTCTCTCTTTTGCTTTCAATACCATTATTAGGGCTAGAGTGTCTTCAGAAAAGTGCAAATGTCGACCGTCTGACTAAATTACTGGATATGAAGTCGTTGATGATTGGTCGGACATCCAATTCATCCAAAACATCTCGGTGGGCATGAAGAACAGCCAAGTTGTTCAATCGCTTCTGTCCCATTGTTGTTCGAAGATATGATTTCAGAAGTTTTAGGTCACCAAATGACCGCTCTGCTGTTGCTGTTGTGATTGGAACGACTTGGAGTAGCTTAATGCACTTCACTATTTCACACAGCATTTCTCCAATTGCAGGCTCTTGTGTAATGTAATTTTTTACATCATGCATGTTTTTCAAGTCCAGTTGTTTTTCATTAGCGATGTCCGCTAGCATATTGAAGTGTAAGCGCAGTCTCTCAATGTCTAGATCATTTCTGAAAAACTCAGTTGAATTTTCAAAACTTGTTTCACCTCTGTTTACTCAAAGCAAGCACTCTTGTTCCATTGCAATGACCTGTGTGAGTCCAGTTGATGCAAACCGCTCTGTAATGCAGGATTGTACCGTTTCACAAACTTCAATGTAAAGTGCTTTGTAGAATTCTTTTGAGGGTTTGAAAGCGTGCGGTGAGCTGGATTCGTTGTTTTCATACTTCTTTTGTATACGTCGATTCGGAGGAAGAGAAGGACTATCAACTTGTGAAGGTTTTTCTTTTAAACACAATTCCCAAACGTGCTCAAAACTATCTCGCCTTCCATTCAATATACAAATTAAGCGTTCGTATATTTTTCCCAGATCAGCCACACTTAGATGGGGGCATTGAATTTTTTCATTGACGTCCTCTACTGGGCTCATTGCGTGGCAATAAAGACTTAAAAAGAAATAAGTCTTGAATTGTAACATTGACTCTAGATAGCCAGCACATTTGTAACCTTCCTCTGTTTTGTCCTCTGCAGAAAATGTTTCAAAAAACTCTTGAAGTTCTTCAAAGTTTTTCAATATTCTCAAAATACTAGAAGCTCGCATAGTCCATCGAGTCGGGCAAAGGGGTCGTAGACCAGCTTGGTCATTGACGTTCTCACAGCGTATGCTTCTGAAAAGTCCCATCCTCTTGGTGGATTCCCTTACGGTGTTTATTAAGTTCTTGGCTTAAGCCATAATATCCCTCATAGACGTAAGATGGCGAAGACTGTCCACAACTGCCAAGTTTAAACTGTGAGCAGTGCAGTGCACATAACGGGCTTTTGGTTTATATCCAAAACTAACTTTTGTACTCCTTTGAATTTACCTCTCATATTCGTGGGCACCTTCATAGCACTGTCCTCTTAAGTTATCCATTGACAAATCAAGACGAGCAAAAATGTCTTTTAAAATACTAAACAGAGTTTGTGATTCAGTGTTGGGGGTCTCGTATAAGCCAATAAAGTCTTCGTTGATGATTACGGAATCATCGACTGTACGAATACAAAATGACACTTGTTCGTGAATGGAAGAATCACTTGTTTCGTCAACCATAATCGAAAAATGTTCAGTCTTCTTGATTGAAGCCAATACCTTTCTCAACACAGACTTTCCCAGTAGATCAATGATCTCATTTTGAATATCATGGGACGTCCACTTATACCCTGAACGCCCTAACCAATCTTTTAAGTCAGGTACGTCATTCTTTCGGAGTTTCAGCAATTGAAAAAAATTTGAGTTTACATCTTCGTGCCCTCTAATTGCTAGTCCTTGTCGGCATAGAAATTGAACGGTAGTAAAAATTGTCTCAAGAACTAAACGGCCTTTCTTCATATCACTTTTTAATTGTTAATTCAATTGGGAGGCCACACTTTGGTTAGAAATAGAATTCAGTTTCAAAACACCTTCTTTATGCGTAAGCGTATTTTCATGATGACCGAATTTATCCAAAGCCTTTTTCCCAGTTAGAAAATCCTACAGAAATAAATGAAGGGTCAGGGGAAAAACCACGGTAGTCACATTTGATTCATTTTGAGAAAAACAAAATTTAAACTTTACGAACTCATAAACTTCCCCAGTATACTTGTTCTAAAATGACAATAATACATGGACTACAGTGTTTTTTCACGAATATTGCATATACTAAACGAAATTACACTAATTTTTCTAACAGGTGTTAGCATGAGTTTAAATTCAACAAAAAGTGGACTACAGTGGTTTTCCCCCCTGACCCTTCAGATGCATCTTCTTTTTTTGAAGAAAATTGTAATAGATTTTCAGCATCTGCCTCTTTGCAGGTTTTGCAAAAAACTTTTTCGGAAGATGCTTCATATTCTATCCAAGAATATTTGATCAACCAGGACATCTGAAATGGTCTTCCCTTCCCGGATTGCTCAGGTTCAGGCCAGTGTTTCTTTCAGACATTTTGCTCCGGAGGGGCACTTTGAGAATCCGGAGGGGCATCAAAATAGACTCGAATCCAGCTGGTCAAGGGGGGGGGGCGACCTTAAGCGACTAAAAATAGCCTAAAACTTCATTTCAGGGACTTTTTTTCGATAAATTTGTCCCCCTCCTACTAAATTTGAGACCTATAATTGTAGTTTTGCCCCCACCCCCACCCTTATCGGACCGTCTCCAGAAACAGAAGCTGTATTGGCTGGATTTGGATAAATTTGGCAAACCCTCCGAGCATTTGACCCTAAAATTTCACTTTGACCTCCCCCAAAGCTGGATCCGCAGTTGCCAAGGGCGGTATTAAAGGGAGTGGATGTTGACAACCTCTCTCCCCTTTGAAATAACTTAAAAATTTCTTTCTCTCAATTAAAACGTTAATATTTTGAAACATCAATTTGTAAATTTATCTTAATGATTGGCTTACCCCCTCCCTAAATAAATATCCGTGACCACCCGAGGGAGAGGTGATAAATGTTTAAAAACTTAGTTTTCCGGTTTCTCATAATTTCATTGTCTTGTTCCCTAAGGGCAATCAGATAGAAAAACCAAATTCATTACAATATAATGCACTAGCTGGGTACCCAGCCCTGCCCGGGTTTCTGTGGGTGTAGGGTGGTTTAATGAAACTCATTCATAAATTTCCCCAACACTAAAGTGCATATCTATAAACATAATGGCTACTTCTGTAAACAATGTCTATGTTATGGATAAACTATTAAAAAAAATAAGGATGAATCCTAGTTTAAGGTCCGGCGATAAATTATTAAATCTGGCAACCCACAGAATTATCATTGTATGATTGGATTATCTGGCGATTTTAAGCTAAATTATTGCAACCCTACTACATTATTAAGCTACAGTCTGAAAAAAATCGCCAAACCCGGACCCTAAAGTAGGATTTTACCAAAAATAATGCAAGCTAAAAAAAATAGCAAGCTACAAATAATGTTTAAGTAAATAGGAAATGTTATAAGCTTGGTATATTAAAATAAATATATATTTACAGTATCAATCGCACTGAAATTACGTTTTCAAAAGTAGTCTTTTATGTATATAGATATAACAGAGCAGGGCGGTCGTGAGGTCAAATGAACTTTATAGGGAAGAGGGGCGGTATGAGAATTTGGTGAATCTCAGTTTTTTAACGCATTTGTGTACAAATCTTTGTTGGGAGACAGATAATGAATCCAACTTTCAGTTTAAAAGAGGATCATTACTAAAATGAAAAGCACACGTCGGGTGAATATGACATCATAACACGGGAATTTTTGACAAGGAAGGGGAGGGGGGAAAGATACTCAGTGTGACTAAATTGAAGTTTTCATACAACCTGATTGTATGGTATATATGGTAGGTTTCAAGAAAGGAACGTGACCACGGTAAGTTTTCGAAACTGAAACTCCAAAAGCATTTCTAGCGGAATGGAGTATGAGAATTTTCCCTAAAGAACATTTTTCAAAATTGACGTTCTAAAAACAAAATTTTGTTAGATGTTCAAAAACGTTAAATGGAACTCGGAGGCATTCCTCCGGAAAAATTTTCAACTTGAAGCCCTAAATGCACAAATGTAGAGGATCGTTGATGACGTTCGGTAAGGGATGAAGTTCAAGACATCACCCTCAAAATATTTCGATATTGGAGCTTTAAATACTCAATTGCAGGTCATCTGCGATGATATTTAAGGTAAGGCCCCTATAACTAGGAGGAGGAGGTCACGGACTCTCCCCAGGATTTTTTTTTTTTTTTTTTTTTGAAACTGAAGGTCTAAAAACGCAATTATTGGTATCTGTGATGATGTTAGAGAAAAGGACAGGTTTTGAAACTCTCTTCAGGAAAATAAAGTCGAAATTTAAGTCCTAAACGCGAAATTGTAAGCTATGTTTGATGAGATAGGGGAGATAAAAGTGGTTTGTGAAACTCTTTTGGAACTTTTCTGAAATGGAAGTTCTTGAAAGAAAAATGTAAGCTGTCTCTGTCTGATGACATTAGGGTTGGAGTTCGGAAATCTACCCGGAAAAGTGCTTGAAATTGAAACCTTAAAACACAGTTTTAGTGCATTTTCATGGCATCAGAGAAAGGGATGGGTTTAAGACTTCACCTTTTAATTTTGAGATTGAAAACCTGGAATCGCAATAGGAAGTTATTTTTGGTCGATAATGGAAAGGATAGGGTTCACGGACTCCCCTCAACCCCCAGAATCAGGGCCGTCATTTCAAGTTTTTCCAGGGGGTGGGGACAAAGGGTCCAAACACAATGCAATTTCATCGGAAAATGTAAAAAACCATGCCCACGCATATGTAAATACATTGATTTCTCAAAGCCAGAGGGGGGGGAGGGGGCAAATTACACCTCCTGACCCCTGAAATGACGGACCTGCCCGGAATTTTCCAAAATTGAAGTCCTAAATTGCATTGTAAACCATCTTTGAGAAAAGTTAGAAATTTTAAATTTAAAAAAATTGAAGTCCTAAAGACACATTTCTAGTCTCTCTTTTAAACATTATGAATATTAATGCAATTCAGGACTCTCCATGGAAGTGTTCTGAAATTGAATCCCCCTCCCCCTTTCAAAACGAAAAGCGCAAGTATAGGCGATTTTTGATGTCGAAGGAAAAAGGATAAGGTTCGCAAATTCTTTCCTGGTATTTTTCAGAAACTGATGTCTTAAAGTAGAATTGCAGGCCATCTTTGATTCCCCTTAATCCCCCACAAATACTATATTTGTTTTAAAGCTTTCATTTATTTTTATACTTATTTACTTGTTTGTTTATCAATTATTTTCGCTTTATTTATTTATTACTTTTGCTATTCTTTTGTGTGTGTGTGTGTGTGTGTGTGTGTGTGTGTGTGTGTGTGTGTGTGTGTGTGTGTGTGTGTGTGTGTGTGTGTGTGTGTGTGTGTGTAATTAGTGCAAACCGGAGATTTGCCCCGGGGGGGCAGTTGACTTCCTCCGGGGTGGCAATGCCCCCCCCCCCCCCGGAGAGATGCCTGAAAGAAACACTGGTTCAGGCTGTGAAAAGTTCTCGCCTGAAGACGACGAAGCAATTGACGACACAATAATTGCCGGATGTTGATTCGCAGTATCATCAACTTCCAAACGTGGCTTTTGGATAACAAATTTATCCATTACAACGATTCAGTCGGAATACTAAATACGTCTGCTGCATGCACTGAACGAAACATTGTACTTAGAATGACTGCGCCAGCGCCGTGGACTTTAGACATGGCGTCGTATAATGTCTCGAAGCCTCAAAGCGACGCGACACGAGGATTCCAGGGGCTCCTGCCTCAGTCTTTTTGATATCGCCACAATCCTAGTCTGCCTGCCGGCGCCAGACTTTACTCGACAATTTGCGCAAACACTATCATGATTCACACCACTCGTTTTCAGTTATTCTGCTTTCTACAGTATTAGTTATTTGTTTTAGTTCATTACGGAATGTATTTTACAAAATAACTATCGTCAAACAATGAAAACATAGTTTTGTGATTTTACCAAGCATAATACATTTAAAAATTCTCTTAAATTACTGGGGGGGGGCTCCACCCCCCCAAAATTTTTATTGAGGGGGCTCGAGCCCCCCCCCCCCCAAGCCCCATGGAGTCGGCGCCACTGTCCAGATATGAACGGCTTACTGCACATTTGATGAAAATTTTAATTTATGCTGTATGCTGTAATTCGTAACATGCACACTACGGTAAGACACCTTGTTCTGAGAAGAAAAAAAAAAGCCACGCTGTACGCTGTCATAAATACACTGCAAAAGAACTTTAAATTACAGACATTTGAAGTAACTCGGATTTTTCATATTTAAATGATAACATTCATCATAATGATTCTCACTGATTAACAATCAGTGAATCCTAGAAGGCTTTATTCGCTCAAGTGGGAAACTGTATCATTATATATGGGGAAATAATTTTGAATAAGACTTCAAATCCGTCTTGATTTTAATCTTTTTTTTTTTGTGTGTGTGTGAGTGCTAATACTCGAAACAATTTTTGTAGAATTACTAAAATAGTTTCAAAAAAAGCGATTAAAGTTGCATTTTTCAAATAGAAATAAACACAAACACAATTAGTAAAAGACAATAAAAAACAGGCACTGATCTGGTTATTATGTTCCACTCAATTCCTAATACAGAGCACATAACCCAACTTTGCCCGCCGAGGTTCTAAGGCATATTGACTCAGCGCGCTAGGCTACCATTGACGAGGTTGGTGGTTCTAGACCTGGTTAATAGGGCGGATCGAAAAAATCGAATATTCCCGAATCGTTTAGCGGTAGTGCGGAAAAGTTGTGTACTGCCATCACTAAGATGGGTGAGAAATCTTAAAGTTTTTGGTCAATATCTTCATCCGCCTCAAAAGACCTAAAGCTCCGAAAATTGGACAAAAAATGACTAAATTACAAAAAATAATAAATAATACCAGATACAGTTTATAAGTTAGGGGTAAAGCTTAAAAGTTGCTCAATGGAAACAACTTGAAGCATAAAAAAAAATTAGAATTATAGGTTAATATCTTCTGCCGCCTCATCGGCATCAAATTTTGGAAATTTTGACGCATTTTGGAGCTTTTCTGAAAAACTGTTTACTGCTGGCATATTGTACAATTAGAGCAAACTAATTTTGGGGTTCTGCCACAAAATGTGAACATCTATATTTTCTTCGTATGAAACAAATAGGAGTGTCCTATTAATCACGTGATCAATGTCACCTGCCTAAGCGCAGTAAACCTGCGCTAAAAACATATACGAATTTGAAGCAGTTTTGACTGGTTCAAATGTGCTCTTTCAATTCCTGTACGGTTTTTGAACTTGCTTCAACTGCAGTCGTTCTTTGAGTATTTTGTCGTTACTTCTAATTACTATGCATTAGTAAATATTAGAAATGCCAAAATCACCTCATTCAAAGTTTTCAAGTAGACAAATGTTGCAATGCCCTATTTTTGGAGCACCGAAAGATTTTTTACGCATCCAACCAACGCATGCGGACATCATAAGATGTTGCGCTTACGTGAAATGGCGTATTTCTTGTGAAAATAGATTAAACAAAGGACCAAGCGTTTCGCGTATTGCCAAAACTGTTGCGTTGAAGATTGAAAATTTAAACGTCGATGCATCTATTCTTACAGTCTCACATGAACGTGTTTCTGATATCATACGTGCATACCATGAAAAATATCTATCAATAATGAAAAACATAAAGCGTGTTACGAAAAGCGAGACTGTTCTGAAAAATGTTGAGAACTTTAAAATAGAAGCAAAAAAACTATTCGACATATCTGCCTGCAAATGCGCAACTTTTATAGAGTGTATGTGTCCGAAAGAAAAGAAAGTTCCTGCAACAGAGCAGGCGTTTCTTATTGACCAAAGAACTGAAAGAAAAATGTACATTGGACGTATTGATGTTCCAGAAACAAAGCGGCTCCAGAAACGCCAAATGCGAAAGAATACTAATAGATCTGATAAAAAAGCATCTTCTTCTCCTCCAAGCTACTTAGTAAAGAATGCAAGTGAAAATGAAGCAGAAGATGAGATGGAGGTGGAGACGGAGGAAGAGGAAGACAAGATGGACACCAAACACGCGTCCACAAGGCGAGCTAAAATGCGTTTAAAACTTAGTAATACCATTCTTGTCAGTCAAACATATGGTGTATCGAACAGAGCCACGGCTGCTATTGCGCCGAGTGTTATGTAAGATTTGGGATTAATATCGGAATCAGATACGAGCCTAGTCACAGATAAAAATAAAATACTGTGAGTCAAAATCTAGAATTTATAAAACTTTGACCTCAAAATCAAATGAAAATTGTTATAGATTATCTTGCCTTTATTTCGATGGACGGCATGACAAAAATTTAATGTCAGAAACCCTTGAGGGCAAAAAGTTCCAAAGAACAATTGTAGAAGCGCATTACTCAATTGTATCGGAGCCGGGTACATGGGACATGTTACACCTAAAAGTGGTTCCAGTTATGACATTTCTAGTAGCATTTTCGAATATGCAACAACTGCGTTATTGGATGATTTTAGCAGCCTTGTTGTCCTTGGATGTGACGGTACTGTAGTGAACACAGGCATATTTAATGGTGTGATTCGCCAGGATGAATTGAAACTTCGAAAACCAGTCTAATGGATTATCTGCTTGCTTCATTTTAATGAGTTGCCACTCCGACATCTAATTGAGTTTAAAGACGGCAAGTCAAGTGGACCTACATCTTACACCGGAGACATTGGACGAAACCTCAAAGATTGTGAAAAGCTTCCAATAGTTGCTTTTAATAGTATTGAATGTGAGTTGCCAAGCATTGATCCCACCACTCTCAGTTTAGACCAGAAATACCTGTTAGGCACAGCCATTAGTTCTGGCGTTTGTTCTTCAGTTCTAGCTAATCGGGAACCGGGAACGTTAAACTTGGCCCGATGGCTAACAACTGCCAATAGAATCCTGAGATCATATATATCTACATCAGACCCATCAAATGAGCTGCTAACTTTGGTTGCGTTCATTCTAAGAATATACGCACCACCATGGTTCCGAATTAAAATTTATCATTCTATAAAAGACGGAGCTAGACACCTGTGGCATTTTATTAGCTCCTCTCGGTACTTGCCTACGAAGTATCGGGACGTAATCGATCCAGTTATTTCTCGCAATGCTTACTTTGCGGCTGCAGAAAATCTTCTTATAGCCATGTTAACAGATGAGAGAGTCCAAATTAGAGCTCTTTCAGCTCGGCGAATTATAAAGGCAAGAAAAATTGAGGGACAGTGTTCGACAATTCTGTATTCCTGCTGTTAACTTTGGAGCTACCGACTATATAGATCTCATTGACTGGCAAGCGTGTAATGTGACATCGCCTCCAGTTCTCAGACACATAAATTCTCGAGATCTTCTGAAGATGATACAAGACAGTAAGTCAATGGACAACTGGGTTTTTTTTTTAATTTCTATCCCACACGCAAGCCGTTGAGCGAATTGTAAAATTATAGTCACTGAGGCCTCAAGGAAAACAGTCGGGTATCAGAACAGAGATCGATTTATTAGAGCAACACTGGAATCCAGAAAACTCATGCCAACCTTTGAGACAAAAAATGATTTTAATCAATAATAATTTGAAATTTGTATTTTTGAGTAATAAAATAAAGTTTATTATCTTATAAAATAAGGTAAGTGTGATTTCAATTAATTTTAAATTTTGCATTCTGCATTATGCAAGCAGTAAACAGTTATATAGAAAAGCTCCAAAATGCGTCAAATTTCCCAAAATTTGATACCGATGAGGCGGCAGAAGATATTAACCTATAATTCTAATTTTTTTCATGATTCAAGTTGTTTCCATTGAGCAACTTTTAAGCTCTACCCCTAACTTATAAACTGTATCTCGTATTATTTATTATTTTTTGTAATTTAGTCATTTTTTGTCCAATTTTCGGAACTTTAGGTCCTTTGAGGTGGATGAAGATATTGACCAAAAACTTATGGATTTCCCACCCATCTTAGTGATGGCTGTACACAACTTTTCCGCACTACCGCTAAACGATTCGGGAAATTTCGATTGTTTCGATCCGCCCTACTGGTTAAGCAGTTTTTTTTTTTTTTTTTTTTTGAGTTTTTATTTTTTAACTTATGGTAGTTTTATTTTCTATATGTCTTAATTTAAAACTTTTAAATTTTAAAGAAATTACTCTCCCTGAAAAAAGGCATGTTTAATAATGGATATTAAATTTTTAGTATTTTGTTCTTTTGATTTAAAAAAAAAGAATAAACTTTCATTAATGTTCACTGTTTAAAACATTTTTTAAAAAATACTCTTTATAAGGAATATACCTTTTCTATTATAAATGTTTCCAAATATGCCTGCTTGTTATAATTTTTTTTTATTTTCCAAACTTAAAAAATAATGTAATGCATTAAACTAACTATATTTATTATACATCAATGAATTTAAAATAATTATATGCCTAAAAGTGTGAAATAAAAATATTTTTCCACTTCACAGCTTTTTATTTTTTATTTATTTTTTATTAACATGAGTAAACATAAGTACAAATCCTCAGAAAATCCATGCTGACTGAAATTATGTGCAAAATAAAAAAAAACAGGTTTTTTCCAACACTGCCTTTCGCATTACATTTATGGTGGAAAACCCTGACATTGGCACACTTTAAGGTATATATAAATATTCTGTACAATACTACTAGCTTAACTATATGCAAAAAAAATTGCAAAACTTTAGTCACTTTTCTTTTTTTTTTTTTCATTAATGCATTTAACTTTTGTACTCACATAGACAGGAGCTTTTCTTTTAGTGCATAAATTTCTGACAAATCAAATTATTTAAGCAATTTTACTCAGATTATTTAGATCCTTCACTCGCAACTTTACGGGTCATACATGCCCTAAAAGAGGGCGCTAGACATTAATACTGTCAACTTTTAAGACAGATTTTGTGCATGAATATAAAAGCGTTACAAAAAAAAGTCAGTTATGAATGACTGTTGTTAAAAATTTATTCACTTAAACTTCTTAATGTAACTTTATTCTGTTATTAAATTACTTTCAGGATTGTCTTCCAATGAAAGTATGGATCCGCTTTAAATTATAATTATAACTCTAACTTTTTAGTGCCATTTATTATTATTGCAAAAAATGTCAAACAGCCGCTGGTATAATAAATACACATCTGGTATAAATCCCCATCACAAGTATTAAAGTACATATTATTTTACAATGAAGAGAACAGATTTGTACAATCCTCTTAGGAAGGAAGTTGGAAAGAAAAAAAAATAAATATGAACCTTAGAACTACTCCCCCTTCTAAAACTACACATATGACAGTCCGTTTTATGAGTTGATAAAGGATTTCCTTGTGAACTCGTAACCACATGTATGAAACATTTTAATTCGTAATTTATTTAAGCTGATTTTACCTAATTGAATTTCTACAACATTAACTTTACTTAATGGCATTTTTTTTTTCTTATTTACGCTTAGCGGAGATAGCTGATTGTTAATAACAATGATTTATAAATTACTTAAAAAGTTATTCCCGCATTACTCTTATACTCATTGATTTCATAATATTGAATTAAAAAGGCTTTTCTATATTTATTTACAAAAAGAAAGAAATGAAAAAAAAAGATCTTTCGAATTACAACAAAGAAAAACATTAGAAAATCATGTATTCTTATCTAAATCCTTTATGAAAAGTCCCGAAACGTAACAATAAAATAGGCCCACCCGAATGGGAGAAAACTTGCGAGAGGTTACCGATTTTCTTCCTCAATAGCCCCGTTCACATGGCGCGTTTCTACCCCGGAAAGAACCCGCTTCGAACGTAGCCTAAGTTGAACTTTTTAAAATGAAAGAGTGTTATTTTTTTCCATTGTCATTTTGAATACGTGTTATAACAAAGTTCTAACAATTGTTTTTATTCTAATTATTAATGACATATTTTTTCTCTGGTACCATTTTGAAAATGTGTTTTTAAATAAAATTGCAATTGCTGTTTTTAGAAGGGACTTTTTTTGGCTGCAATCCAAATATTAAAAGAACTTTTTCATTTAGAATTTTGCAATTAATTTTACAGGAAAAAAGCGGTTTGGAAATAATTGTTTTTGGAAAGGAATTGTATTTGTTATTTAGGGAGAGTGCTAAGTATGCGCTACTTGACATCGTCTTTATTTTTGAGGAAGCATGTGCAAATAATTCGATTGATTCTTTGATGCAGGAAAGCTTTTTAGCGAGCCGCTTTAGCGGGAAGTAGTTTATTAAACTTTTCCTTGGTACTTTAAAGGCGAGCCGCCTTGGCGGCGAGTAGTTTATTGAAACTTTCCTCGCTACTGTAAAGGCGAGCCGCCTTGACGGCGAGTAAACTGTTTAAACTTTCCTCATTACTTTAAAGGCGAGCCGCCTTGGTGGCGAGTAGTTTTCTCAAACTGCCTTCACTACATTACAGCCCGTGCAACGCCGGGCCACGCAGCTAGTAAATATTTAATTTCTGGAAAAAAAAAAGTTTTTTTCCATCGTAATTATGTTTGACTACGCATTGGATTTTTTTTTTTTTCATTAATTAATTTTTATTTACCTATATTTATTTTTCTTTGTTAATTTATTTTATTTTTTACTAGCCGGGTACCCGGCCCTGCCCGGGTTTCGGCCGGATATGGTGTTTTAGTGACACTCGTTCATGAATTTTTCAACATTAAAGTGCATATCTATACACACAATGGCTACTTCTGTAAACAATGGCAATTTTTTTGACTGGACAAACTAAAAACCACAAACTATTACAAACCTTAAATACAAATGCAAGCTACAAATAATGTTTAGGTAAATCGGAAATGTTATAAGTTTGGTACAGGGTGCGGCGGAGAAACTTGCAGACTTGAAAAGTCAACTAAGAGGGAAAAGTACATCATGTATTAGTTTACTACTTTTTATAAGATATGGTACCCATTCTGAATTTTTATATTAGTTAGATTTAAAAACTACATCGGGAAGAATGACGGCCCCTGTTAATGATGCACTAATGTACCCTAGATTTGTTGCACTCTTTCGAGCATATCGACTGATGGGATGTTGGTGATAGCAAGCCGGATGCTGTTCTCCAGGCGTTGCAGAGTCCGGGGCTTATCGTGATAAACGATCGATTTTAGATACCCCATAAAAAATAGTCACAGAGTGTCAAATCGGAAGAGCGGGCCGGCCACGGTACGTCACCTTTCAAGGAGACGTTATCACTCAACTGATGAACCACAGCAAGTTTGTAGGGATGAAACTGGAGTTCGTTGTGAAGAATTCGTCTCAGTGTCCAATCAAAAATCCCCAAAGCAGCAGCGTGTTTACGCGCCGAACGACTGGGAGAGCGGAAAAACTACTCCCTCACTTTTTCGACGTTTTCTAGGGTTCTGGAAATCCGTTAACCTCCTGGGCCTCTGTTTGCCACACTCTCACTTTCCCTGAATGTTTTCACCCACAAAACAGTCGATTCCCAGCCAGGAATGGGAACAACTGGCTGAATTTTGAACCGAGTTCGGAAGGCACGTTTAGTGGCGCCCACCGAAAGATTATTTGAAAAGTAAGATTCGGCGGCGAACGCTCTTTGCTCCTTTGTCCAACGCATGGCGACAACTAAACTATGAGATAATAAAACTTCAGGACCCTCTCTTTAAAATGAGACTCTTCCCACTCCTTTCTGACCACTCCTTGCTAATTAGCACCCAATTAAAATCAGCAAGTTTCTCTGTTGTACCCTGTAAAATCAATCGCACTGGAGTCAAGTATTTCCAAACATTACATAAATAAGTCCCATCATTAGTTTATATCCTTGCGACTACATTGGTGAAAACATCTTACGTACCTAACTTAGAAATTTTTTGACTCTAAACATTTTCTGTTCTCTAATTGTTGCCAAAATCAATTATCTTTTTATTTACCCCGCTAGCAATTATTGGCACAGATGAATCTAAGAATCCTAAGAAAGCAATAAATTTCATACTTACTCCAGTGAAGCCTTGGTTCACATTTTCATTATGATCACTATTAATATTGTTGTTGCCAGGCAACGAATTTGTGCAACAATGGACTGAAAATTTAATCATTTAATGGGGAAACTGCATGAAATTTACTATTTTCCATAATAACTTTTTTAAACTAAGCTTTTTAGAAATAAATTATAGCTTATCCTGCTCCCTGTTACTGTAGCTATCTACGGTGAAAAAATGGTTAAAATCGGTTCAGTAGTTTGGAAGATTACCCCGGACATACGGATACAAAAGTAGTCTTTTATGTATATAGATTTTTTATTTCTTAATTTGTTTCAATTTAATCTTTTTTTTAATTTTTTTTTTTTTCAATTTCATAGCAATGAATGCATAAAATGCATGCTGTTTGGAAGTGACCGACTTGCCCTGATGGTCATTTCTCCTGTTTTTCTTAATTTTAGCATTTTATTACAAATTCACATTTATACCTTTTTTTCCTTCTGACTCTGCGTGCTCTGTCGTGTATATGTAGGGCAAGTTCTCAAACTTAAAAAGCATTTTCTGTCATAAAGCGTAGCAATCGTGTTTGAATTATGTACTAGTATTTTTCATTCAAAATTTGATAATTCCCTCTTTTCCCCAAACACATTCTCACCAATTGGAAATCAAACCCTTTCAAACAAAAAAAGAATTTTTGAAATCGGCCCATAGCGGCTCTACGTCCAGGCGTCTTCGAGTAATTTTATAACATACAAAAAAAAAAAAAAAAATTCCGACGAATTGTATAACCTCCTAATTTGTTGAAGTCGGTTAATAACAGAAAATGAAGATGATGAGAATCTATTGATGAGAATGGATGCAGAGTAGGGTGGGGCGAAAAAAAAAATTTTTTCACATCAACTTCTTATAGTTGCCAAAAGTTGTCTTTGGTGATAGTTAGCTTTGTGCAAATTTTGAGAAAAATCGGTTAATATCTTCAGGGGGCGTTGCGATCGCAAAGGTTTTACCATAGCTTTTATAGGAATTTTATGGTTAAAATATGAAAAACAATGCCGTTAGCTAATCTCATTGCATTTTTTTTACTCATAAGGTATATTCATGCCTTCAACGCATATGAAATAACTCACAACAAATATTTTACATGATATATTTATATTTCAAGCATCTTTAAAAGAAACAAAACAGTGAAAAATAGTTATTTTTAGGACAATATTAAGTAAAAATTGATTTTTTTTTTACAAAATATGACATAAAAATTATGAAACTGTAAATATATGCCAACATTAAACAGCAACTCAAACATCCAGTTCAGGGTCTTGATAGATGGGGTATTTATAATATTTCATGCCAGTGTAAGTTAACTTATATAGGACAAACACGACGTGCTCTAAAATTCCGTGTTAAAGAACATGAAAATTGTGTTAAAAAACAGGATTTCAAACGCTCTTCCATTGCCCAACACTGTTGGTCATGTGGCCATATTTTTGATTTTTCCTCTGCAAAAATTATCCATAGTTGTTCTTCGATTTTTGATTTAGATTTTTGGGAATCCTATTATATCTAGAAAAATTCTGATTTAGTTGTCAATGATCTGTCTAGCACCCCTCCTTTCCCTAACATTTGGAAATATTTTATTTAAAAAACTTTTTCATCTGTGACTAATCTTTGTTGCGCAATTGTCGTGTTTAACCGATGACGTAATAGTTTCTGCGTACCTACTCTTTCTGTTCTATTTATTTATCCTCGCGTTTCTCGTATTCCAGGTTCACTTGACTGTGGTCAGTGAACCATCATCTTTTTGCACTGATGATGACTCTTCATTTATAATAGCCCGAAATAGCTATTTGCTAGAGTTTTCTAACTCTTTTTAAACATTTTATTTGTACTTTTGGACACGTTGTCTTGCATTTTTAACTTCATTAAACAGCATTACTTAAAAATAAATGAAACGTGTTTTTAAAATATGTACAAATGTGCACAAAACGTACATGATACGAAAATTTTATGTGTCACAGTTTGAGCTTTCACAAAAAATCTTATTTTCAAAGAAATGCAGTTCCTTTCGAGCCTTTAAACGTGCACGAACGAAACCATCCCTCGTTTCTGTTCCACTTATGGTCAGTAATGCATTCGTCACAAACTTTACGCTAGATTCCACGGATTGAATATGACAAATAAATGCTCACATGTTTCGAAGAAAATGAAGAACATCTCCGGTTTTCAAGTCATGTAGCTCGTCTTCAGATAGCATCATTGTTATGGGAGGTTTTGTTATTAGCAAAAGTGGCTAAATATAACGTCTTGAAACATTTTTAATATGCCATTGCAGTGGTAAATATGTCAGCTTCATGGCAGGGAATTGCTTCTTCTCCACTTAGTAGAATACTCAGATGGATGAACAACTGGTCCCCGTGGGTTTAGCGGTTCTAGCGGCAAAATGTTGACAGGCTGCGAATCGCTAACTATAGTGAAATATGAAGCGGTTGAGAGCAATATGCAAAACATGCCAACTATGGACCGAGC